>JASANE010017058.1:0-20316 GCA_030248225.1 Trileptium ribeirensis
AAACTTACTATACTGATATGACTTATTTTTATTAAAACAAGAACACTTCGATAATGGAAAAATGGTGTAATAAGTCAAAAAATGGCAGCGTTTATATGAGAAAAGTGTCAAGAATAAAACAGTATTATTCTAGCTTCATTCTACACCTCCAGTTCATGATTGATAATAAACAAAATTGCTTAGACTTGGTGGTACCATACAATAGATGGCTCTCTGACCATTTAGAAATAGGAAAATATAAAGCAAAGAAAACTAAATATTATTTCCAATACGCGTAACATATACCTCTTTTGCTTGTAAAAAACGAATATTAAGTTTTATGACTGATGTCACACAGTGAAATACAGTATATATTTCATTGCAAGGCGGCAGGCTAAAATTTCAAGACAGCAGCGAAAATGCAAAAAGAATGAAAATATGTTTTTGCGACATTAGTAAACACTGAGCTAGTGAAAGGAGATTAACAGAGATAAAGGCGCGTGGCACAACTATCTGTGGATTATAAAGTTTTATGTCTGTTGTTACAGACTGAAATAGAATATATACTTCATTGCGAACAGAAGACTAAAATTTCCAAAATATTTGGAAAATTGAAAAAAGCATGGAAACATAAATGGAATGATATCATTTTTAGACAACTTGATTGAACGTCGAGGTGTGACAAGATATTGTTGAACGGGCATACCGGTACACTATGCAACGATCTGTAGAAGAGTAGTATTTTTAGTGTTTGCTGCTACAGAGTGCAGAAATAAAGATTATATTTCATTGTAAACAAGGGAGTAAGCATTTCGAAAAATAATTATTTGAAAGCCGGAAGTAAAAAAGTATGGTGTTTAAAGAACTTCTATAAAAGTGAGATCGGCAGAATAGTAGTATTTTGTCGTGTTTGCTGCTACAGAGTGCAGAAATGAAGATTATATTTCATTGTAAGCAACAGAGAAAGCATTTCTAAAAATAGCTATTTGAAAATCAGAAGTAAAAAAGTATGGTGTTTAAAGAAGTTCTTTAAGTGCGAACGTTGAGTTGGTGAAAACATGTTTCGGTAGCGGGAGTAATAACACTGTACACAATGATCTTTCGAAAATGTGTCACTAAAATTCAATTTAAGATTTGACATTTTAAGATTTAACAGATGCTCAATTCTGATAAGTTTTACACAAAATTTATATAAGTGCATATAACACATTAGTTCCTTATCCAATAATCCTTAAAATACAGGATACTTACGAATGTGAAATCCAACAATATCCAATTAATAATTCAAATATATGAAACTTTATGAGTTAAACATTTGATCCTAAAACAACGTTCTTGATGTGAAGCTTCGAAACTGGGGATTTCTAAGTTTGAAGTGTCTAAATGTTTTGCTTTAAAATAAGAATAAGTTTATTAGTTTGAATAAAATCACGCGTTTACAAAACCTTTGTAAAATCATACTGCATCAGTCAGTCCAAGTTTATTAACCAATCGCTCATTGGTAACACGACAGTTAGCGTAACGGGTATTACTTCTGGCGTTAAGGTAATCACAACGAGCTTTAGATAATGGCTTACTGACAGCTGAAATGTCAGTATTATGATGATATTTACATCATATACATCTTTTAAAAGCATTATAATTCAAAAAGTTTTATTTGAATATTGCGTAATCGATAACTAATGTTTTACTCACTAGTAAGCCATTTTTGTGTAGAACTAAACATGGCCTGAAAAAATGAAATCACAGGGAACTAGTTCAACGAAAGGAGAATAACTGCACCTAAACTTTTTATCTGTGCCATATCATCTGCACTGAAATTATTATACTAAAAACTATTGTTTGAAATGTTTCTTTGCTTCATTACAACTAATTTCATTAAGTATCTTAATGAAATTCGAACCCAATCCCCCTGCATTTTGTCCACATGCGCATCGTATCCATCCATCTGTCTACATCAATAAAGCTTTTGTTCATGGTTGCCCGCCAGATGAAATTGGAGATGTTTACACATATCAGCTATCCAGTTTTAGTTGTAGTGTAACGCAGCAATTACAAACTATTTTAGTATGAACGGTAGTGGTGAAAGAGAGATTATGTAACATCAAAGTTTATTTTAATTGCCAACTATCATATCGCGAAAATGAAATGATTAAACAATGAAATTACTTTATAATCTACCAGAGTATAGTTGGGCCTTGGTGAATTTAACTCAGTTTAAAAGAATTAGATAGAATGCATTCTTTTTAAAATAGTGATAGCTGGAAAATATATTTATACGTTATGACAGAAACATACAATCAGTTGTAACAAAATGAACCCTTTCTGATTAATGAATATTGGATGATACATTAGTGTTTGTCGTTTGTAGAACTACACAGTTGATTCTGCTATGTATATGCTCTGATCAATCAATAAAATATTGTTTGTTTGTTTGAAAGTTTAATCATTTTTGAAATAAAAAAACGTCCTGAATCCCAAACATTGGGTTTGTCGAACCAGGCCAGCTGCCACCAAGTATATAGACGTGGTCTATCGGTGTTGCGCTAATTACATTACGCTCATGCATTCCACAAATTAGTTTTGCCATTGTCGATGTTTCTTCATCGAGTTTCACCAAAGACAAATAATAATGATAAATAATTGATATTCTGCTTTGAAATGGTAAAACTTGTCACAAAAAGTAGCTGAAACTACAACACAATACTATCATGAGCGTAGCTTAGGGGAGTCGCCGGCAATGCCCCCCATCCTCCCTAAACAGTATCGATGTTTACGTTGTAGAGTGCACGAATCATATCTTGAAATTTAACACCGCTTTACAAACGTGAATCATGAAATTAGGCCCCCTCCTTTCACCCACAACTGCGCTCGCAGATACAGACCAGAATGTAACCACAGATGCCTAAAGTAAAGACACAAATTATGCATCGTTTTGCTTTTGTTCCGATCAATAGGGTGGAAAAAATGATGATAACCAAACAATATCACATGAATATCCGTAGCACCACCGAATTGAAGAGAGCATGTTTCATCTCCGGGCGTATTATTTATGACAGTTCTTGCGAACTAAATTTGAAAATTACTATCACCTGTCACTCACTTCAAAATATGAAACCATGAAGCTCTTTGTAGCCAAAGATAGGACATCAAATTGGGAGGAACATTGTGTTTCACATTGTGTTTTGCTTGTAGTACAAGTCGAAGCAAGATTCCTAATTGTCTATGGATGCATTAAATAATTATCTCTGGTGTATTTTGTAAAATAATTCGAACGTTTTACTAAATTTGCAAAACAAATTTCACGATGGTGGTCTAATAAATATATTTTCCGCATGAAATTGTTTTATATTGATACAAAAGCTATTATTGTTTCCACTTAAATGTTAGTCAAAAGCTAATTGTGGTGTAGTTCATAAATAATAACCATATAACTAAATTAGAAAGCAACCAATTAATAGGGGATTAATGAAATTTTTGGCGAGGACTTGATTTACGTTTTCAATTATACATAATGTCAGAAAAAAGCGGGTGACAAAATTTTGGGTGAGAATTTTCTGACATCAAAATACTATAAAACGTTTGCCCAGAGTTCTGGTGGAACTTCTGATTAGCCGCGTTTCGATTTAAGTAATTTGTTTCTAAGTAATAGCTGGGATAGCTTGAAATTTTAGTTCTTTTTTGTATTATATCGATCAAAGGTACTTACTTGACTGTTAGCGCTAAAACTGCGAAAAGGTTATGAGAACTACTGTTCAGAGCTCTGTTTTTGTGTCCTGGGTTTCCTTTTCGCGGCACATAGTCCAGTGGATTTAAAAAGTCCGCATACATACCCTCCAAACCAATTTTCACAGTTTATTTCAAACATGTTGGCGACGCAATTTGTTATTCACTTGCCAACATTTTTGAACTTGTTGAACATAATTGGTAAGATTCATGATGTGGCTTTCGTCCACTGTTGAAACGATTTATATAAAAAAGATATTTTGTAGATCCTCTTAACAATCTACCGACTTCTTTATCGTCTAATTGTTACAAGGTAATGGAACGCGTGATAAATTCTTCGCTTATGTCATATTTACGTCCGAAGTATATTATTTCTAGCTAAAATCAGGGGTTCTGGTCAAAAAGCTCCGGTTGCACACAACTGATCGAATGTATATCTGACCGGTCTAATTATGTTGATTCAGACCAAGCCACGCCATGTTGACATTGATATTGATTTTGCTAAAGCTTTTGATATCCTGTCCAAACGAAAAGCTATTATCAAAAATTATTAATTATGGAGTCAACGGAAATCTTTTCAACTGGATTAGGGTTACCTTTATAGTCGCACATTTCGTGTTAAGGTAAGCGATAGTTTTTCAAATGAGTCTATTCTAGATTACCACAAGGAAGCGTGCTGGAACTTACTTCATCTTTGTTGTATATAATTAAATGACTTATCACAGCTGATTTTCATTTATTTACATGTAGAATATGTTACATGTAAAATAGTTATATTTTTACGATGTAAAGTTATACTGTAATATACAAAAGAAAAACCGAGAAGCATTGATTAGAGGTAAGCAAAAAGCTTTAAATTCTGTAGAAAAATGGTATTTGGAAATGACAAATTATGTATTTCGTCGTCAAAATGTGAAATATTACACATAGGTATTGGAAACCCCCAAGCAATATATTATATAGACGGACAAGTTATACCAAATCAATCAAAGATCTTGGTGAAATGATAACTTCGGATTTGAAGTTCAGAAAGAGCTGTCACGAAATTGAACATAAAAGTTATCGTATCTGAAATAGTTAATTTCTTGCTTCCATACATCTGAAGTGGAAGTACAGATGCGTGGATATTACGTCTATATTCGTCCCATAATTGAATATGCTAGTAACACCTGATCGCTCGGATATCTAACGAAATTATGTAAAATTCAACCTGTCCAATCAAAGATATAACACAACTACGACTATTGAGATGTCATTATATTTCACAAGAAAAATTTTAAACCAATCTGTTTGTGGACAGCGCATACGATAACCAGATTGCGAAAGACTACTAAAATACAGATACAGCTATTTTCTCTAACTGGTTGCAACAGCAATTTTACAACATAATTATATACTGAATCCGCCGTAGACGATGAAGTTGACATAAATTTTACTGGTGCCAGGTATCCTGAAATGAACATCGATATCGCTCGGTCGGAAAATACGGAAGACAATGTCATCATATTACAACTAAGACTAAAATAAGTAGTAATTTGAAGTTCATAAAATGTATATATTACGAAAAAGATGATGGTAATTAAATCACTATTTTAAATGTCAACATATAAATTAAATGTGTAATTTCAATATAGTGAACACATTTTTAAACAATATAATGATAATAATAGACATTTATTCATATAGCGCCGTTTTCGCCGAGGCGTTACAAAAGTGCTTACAACATAAAACAAATATACATTACCAAATAAACATATACATAACTGAACGTTATCGGGGAAAGCAGAGGCAGAAGTTTTTTTACTCTGCCTCGTTCTTTCATGAATATATTATAATAGCCATGATTATATTATAATATATTATAATAGCCACAACTACACCAGATTTATATAAAATTTAAAGAAAATCAGACTTATTTCTTTTCTCATTTTGTCTTTTTTTTGAGGCTTTCCAGTACAGTATTATCAGGTAATATAGCATATTCGAGCTATGTATATGTAAATATTTCAAACTATATTTGTAAAATAAGTTTTTATAAAGTGTACAGATTATATAGAGCTGGATGACGAGCTGTAGTTTATGAAGGCAAGACGCGCCTACGGTCGGCACCGATGACCGGCTTGATGATGATGATGACAGATTATATACTTATTAAACATGTTTTCCTAGTACTTTGTTGTAAAAAATGTGATTCAGGTTCTCCAAATTGCAAAGTCAAAGTTTATTAAACATCAAGATTACGTGCATACAGACATATATGGCACAATGAAATAACCGATAATAAATTTGAAGTGTGAATATGCAGCAACCAAGAATATTCAATAAAAAGGTTAGAAACGGGGACGAGGCCTACGCATACATCTACCCTAAAGTTCCGGTTATAGTAGAGATATCGATTCAAGTTGATGCAGAATAGCTGTAACAGGAATACGGTTAGTTGCCGGACTTAAATTGATATGATATCCACTTAATTTAGAACCAACTACCTAATTTTTTTAAAAATGAGTCACTAATCAATGCTGCTAATACAAATAAGTTTAATCAAACCCTAAATCATATCAACCTTAACAGATTTGGCAAAACGATCGAAACCTTCAATCAGATGTACCAAGAGTGCATTAGGAAAGAGTACGACACTTACCTGTGTCTTTAGCTACAATAACATTATTTTCTTCGAAATTACAAATTCAACTCGACTATATACAAATGTGGAAATATCTAAACTATGTGACATAATTTTTTGTTGGAACATCTTGCTCTTAAACCTTATGTTACAGCTCATGAATTATTGATTTATTAATAATTTTTTGGCTGCTATAAAACAATTATATATTTTGTATAATAAACTCTAGTTTGTCACGAAAATCAGTAACTTAATTAGGTTGCGTGTACTAAAGAAACAAAATAGTTATTGTTTATATAGTACTATACAGCTGTACTGTTGTTTAAAGCCAATACAGAAATAACCTTTAGAAAACAAACAATAACGACTACGCGATTATCTTAACATCTGTGTTGCTCAACGCAACACCTGGTATCACAAGTACGGAAAAAATTCAAAGGATGAAAATTTAAAAAAACCACGTTTGTGATTTGAAGAGAACATTGTATGATCCACTCGACGAAGGACAAGCTATATTTAATTAACCGTTAGCCTTATGAGCGAAGGAGAAGCTCGTGTCGCTTCCTGAGCCTCTCAACAAGGATTGTACAAATGTTAGCAGACCCTTCAAGGTTGTGTATTTGTTTCCAATGCTGAAACGTTATTCCCACATTTACCTGAGCTTTTTTCCTGAGCCTCTCAACAAGGATTGTACAAATGTTAGCAGACCCCTCAAGGTTGTGTATTTGTTTCCAATGCTGAAACGTTATTCCCCCATTTACCTGAGCCTTTTTCCTGAGCCTCTCAACAAGGATTGTACAAATGTTAGCAGACTCTTCAAGGTTGTGTATTTGTTTCAAATGCTGAAACGTTATTCCCCCATTTACCTGAGCCTTGTTCCTGAGTCTCTCAACAAGGATTGTACAAATGTTAGCAGACTCTTCAAGGTTGTGTATTTGTTTCAAATGCTGAAACGTGATTCCCCCATTTACCTATATAACAGAAGTTTGTGCAATTTGAAACAATTTCTATATTTAGGCTGAACGGCACCCAATATCATATGCCTGCATTGAATTTTCTGCCAATCCATGGTAGGGTAATCCCTGGTTTAATCCTAGGCTGAGGCTAATGGTGACTTACAGAAGAGTGTTATAAAATAATCGATATTGGTTGATCGACACCGTGGCGCTCGTTTCTCAAGTGACTCGATAATATAGTGGCCGCGTTTTAAAAACTTTAGTAACCCAGGAAAATTGGGTGTCGCAAACCCAAGACCTTCGAAATGTTTTTTGAAAATCAACCAAACACATAAAATATAAGCAGTAATTCAGGCAAATCAATAATTATATACACATATCGAGATTTAAATTTTAAAGCAAGCTGTTTTAGGTACTTATATTTTCGTATTAATTACTACTCTAATAATAATAATAGATGTGCTTTGAGTGTGATGTGGCTCCATTGGCTTCTAACTAAATAAAGAATAATAATAATATAAAAATTTCTTATATATATACTAAATTATCAACTTAACGACCAATAATTTTACTATTTATAGAGCCAAATCATAACATTGATAATAGTAAGTAGGTAGGTAGACTTTAAAAATAAGGAAATATCCCTTATAGAAATACTACTAGTAGTTAATTAGTGGTTTTAATTATTTGAATTTTACGACTTTAAACCAGTGTTTATTATCATCACCGCCTTAATAGGATAGATAATATCATGGGATAATATTCATGTGCTGGTACGTTCCGAAATTCCGGCAGTAATTATCTTCAAGAAATCAAATGCAGAATCTTGATAAACATAGTATAAATACTTCAACCATATGTTATTGCTCTATGCTCTATTTATGAGGAAACAATAAAATAAAGAATGCTTTGGAGCATTAAGTACCTACTACAGCTTTGAATTAAAGCGGCACTGGGGACTATAAAATGGAATTAAAAAATCATAACAGTTTTATATGGAAGAATTTCTGCTATTCCACTCTCATTTTTGGAATGTTCTTAGTTCGAGGCGCATTTTTTTGTGTGGACTATCGAAATTTTCTTCCAAATCAAAAATCGATCTACAGCTTATAGTACCCGGTAGCACAAATCTGTTCTGATTAGTACCTTAACGAAGTTGATCTAAATAGTTTTCTCTCTCAGGTAATGCAAGAAATATAAATCAGATATAAAATTGTCTCTCTTAATTTCTGATTATTCATGTTTATTAAAGCTGCTATTTCATTTTTTCCGTGTAATTGTTAAATTCTAAATTATATATACATGTTATAACAATTTCTAACTGTATCTACCAAGAAACATGTTAATAAACAATTTAAGTTGAGTTGCGTAATAGCTTTTTCAGAATATGACAATAGGAAGTATTTAGAATATTTAGGTGTCAGGGTTGTTATTACCAAATGTATTAGCTGTATTTAATTGTTTATTATCGGTCGTTTGATGTTATAGCTAGATGGGTTTTGCATGCGAAGTTAGGTCTATCATTTCTGCAAACATACAAATAATGGCTATTTCTGTTAATCCAACAATTAGACAATCGAATAACTGCAACATCGGCAACATAAAACATCCTTACGAGGAGTTATATAAAATAAAGTAGTATTAATAATGTACACAACAAAATAAACGACCAGTGAACAAACTAACTAAAAACAGACATTCAGATCTAAATATCACTGGAATGATATAAAACTGGACAAGCATTAACTGTGGTCAGTATTTGACTGAAAGTGCATAAGTGAAAGCATTTGGACAATGGAGACACGAAAAGTGCACATACTGGTTTTTTCACAGTATGAAATTTATTGCTTTCACAAAAGCATTGAAATTTCGACGCAAAAGAGTCTTGCAATATGATAATTATAGTTGTAAGATTAAAATTTTTCAATTCGATCGCTCCACTGATCCGAGGATTTTAACATTATATTACCTGAGAAGCAAAATAGCTATTGTGTCTGATTGACGGCGATAAACAAAGAGGCCGATGTCACAATCATGTTAACGACCTCTCTTGTTCTTTTTGTTTTACAAAGCAGTTTGTAGTTGTCTTCTTATAATTTCAGACAAATTGCTCTTTTCCAAATAAATTGTCATCTAGGCCAGGCGGATATACTCTCCTAAAATCTAAAAATCGCGAGGCACATGTAATTAGATGCAAGAGTAGCTTCTACTCTCTCTCTGATCTTTTTGCTTAATAAACGTGTTCATTAAAAGTCCTGTAACTACACTAAAAAATTCACCATAGACAAGCGGCATTCACATAACAAGTTTGCCGTAGTAACTGTGGAAATGGCAGCTGTTCAGCCTGTGTCATTGTTTTCGACCTTTCTCAGACTAAAGCGTCATACTTCATTTCATTTATGAGATGTGTTATAGGCTTTATCACTTAAATTTTGCCCAACATAAGATAAATAATTATTATGACTCCCGCCGTAATTTTTAGTGTCGACCGCTGAAACCAAAATGTCGTCGTTCAAAGGCCAGCGCCCGACCTTCGATGTGAAATGTAAAGGGCACTAAATTCTTTTACGGCATTTGACGCGTGACATTTATTAGTATATAAATTGTCTTCCAAATGATAAAAATATATCGCAAATTTACTGAACAGAAAACCTATTGTCACTGGTTGTTTTGTTTTGACGATTTGAGTTACCCACCCAAAATCGTTGATTATTAAAATGTTAAATTTTTTGATTTTTTTATAAATTCAGGATTTTCGAAATTTGTCGTTCTTCATACTGGCCAACTCCTGAGTTACGGTTTCTTATTTTCTCAACCGCCAAATTCGCCATTTTCTCAAATTTCCAAGTTCCAATCTTCAAATACCAACTTCTCACTTCGGCAATTAATATATTCTTGGTTTTACAGTTTCCAAATTCTTCGTTTCTCATTTCCACAAATACTAAATTTTATTTTGGGCATATCCCTAAATTCTTGAGATGACTAAGTCCGACAAGGTACCGCGTAGAAATAAGTTCCGTTCAATTCCGCATAAATTTGGAAAGCGTCTCATCATACATGTTCAAGGTTCGAGGTCCCATAGAGGTAGGGTCCTCGAGGAGACCTTCGGCGTCCCGGGGGCTCTGGTCCGTGTCGTCGGCGAACAAGGGTGAGGGAGACTAGGGGTGGGTGCGCTTCTTAGGCGCCGCGAAAAGCACCTAAAGGTATGGCGCCTTCACGGGCCGTCCAATGACCTGTGAGGAGGTAGCGGGGTAGGGTCCTGGAGGAGACCTTCGGCGTCCCGGGGGCTCTGGTCCGTGTCGTTGGCGAAGAAGGGTGAGGGAGAGTAGGGGTGGGTTCGCTTCTTAGGCGCCGCGAAAAGCACCTAAAGGTATGGCGCCTTCACGGGCCGTTCAATGACCTGTGAGGAGGTAGCGGGGTAGCCCTCGGCGATGGGAAGAGGATACGGATTCAAGAGGGGGGGCGAAGGGACAGGGAATCCGGACCTCAGAGGGGGATCTCCCTATCCGCAGAGCATGTATGCATCTCATTATGACTTTGATAATGCTTTTGATAATACCTTTATACTGACATGTTCTTAGTCTACGTAATTGGCAATATATCATATAAATTATATAATATTATACGAGGTAGTATCATGTTTTTGTTATTCTAATAAAATGATTGATTGAGATACATCTACAACTATGGATGATGATGATATGAACTTCCACATCTCACATGATCAATCTTACCGTTAGTAAATTTGGACATTATTGTTTTATATTTTGGACATTATTGTTTGTGTCTTGCGCGTTTAATTATACTCATGCAAATTGTAGGAGAGTATATTGTTACCGCCTGGCCTAGATGACAATTTATTTGGAAAAGAGCAATTTGTCTGAAATTATAAGAAGACAACTACAAAACTGCTTTGTAAAACAAAAAGAACAAGAGAGGTCGTTAACATGATTGTGACATCGGCCTCTTTGTTTATCGCCGTCAATCAGACACAATAGCTATTTTGCTTCTCAGGTAATATAATGTTAAAATCCTCGGATCAGTGGAGCGATCGAATTGAAAAAATTTTAATCTTACAACTATAATTATCATATTGCAAGACTCTTTTGCGTCTCGAAATTTCAAATGCTTTTGTGAAAGCAATAAATTTCATACTCTGAAAAAACCAGTATGTGCACTTTTCGTGTCTCCATTGTCCAAATGCTTTCACTTATGCACTTTCAGTCAAATACTGACCACAGTTAATGCTTGTCCAGTTTTATATCATTCCAGTGATATTTAGATCTGAATGTCTGTTTTTAGTTAGTTTGTTCACTGGTCGTTTATTTTGTTGTGTACATTATTAATACTACTTTATTTTATATAACTCCTCGTAAGGATGTTTTATGTTGCCGATGTTGCAGTTATTCGATTGTCTAATTGTTGGATTAACAGAAATAGCCATTATTTGTATGTTTGCAGAAATGATAGACCTAACTTCGCATCGCAAAACCCATCTAGCTATAACATCAAACGACCGATAATAAACAATTAAATACAGCTAATACATTTGGTAATAACAACCCTGACACCTAAATATTCTAAATACTTCCTATTGTCATATTCTGAAAAAGCTATTACGCAACTCAACTTAAATTGTTTATTAACATGTTTCTTGGTAGATACAGTTAGAAATTGTTATAACATGTATATATAATTTAGAATTTAACAATTACACGGAAAAAATGAAATAGCAGCTTTAATAAACATGAATAATCAGAAATTAAGAGAGACAATTTTATATCTGATTTATATTTCTTGCATTACCTGAGAGAGAAAACTATTTAGATCAACTTCGTTAAGGTACTAATCAGAACAGATTTGTGCTACCGGGTACTATAAGCTGTAGATCGATTTTTGATTTGGAAGAAAATTTCGATAGTCCACACAAAAAAATGCGCCTCGAACTAAGAACATTCCAAAAATGAGAGTGGAATAGCAGAAATTCTTCCATATAAAACTGTTATGATTTTTTAATTCCATTTTATAGTCCCCAGTGCCGCTTTAATTCAAAGCTGTAGTAGGTACTTAATGCTCCAAAGCATTCTTTATTTTATTGTTTCCTCATAAATAGAGCATAGAGCAATAACATATGGTTGAAGTATTTATACTATGTTTATCAAGATTCTGCATTTGATTTCTTGAAGATAATTACTGCCGGAATTTCGGAACGTACCAGCACATGAATATTATCCCATGATATTATCTATCCTATTAAGGCGGTGATGATAATAAACACTGGTTTAAAGTCGTAAAATTCAAATAATTAAAACCACTAATTAACTACTAGTAGTATTTCTATAAGGGATATTTCCTTATTTTTAAAGTCTACCTACCTACTTACTATTATCAATGTTATGATTTGGCTCTATAAATAGTAAAATTATTGGTCGTTAAGTTGATAATTTAGTATATATATAAGAAATTTTTATATTATTATTATTCTTTATTTAGTTAGAAGCCAATGGAGCCACATCACACTCAAAGCACATCTATTATTATTATTAGAGTAGTAATTAATACGAAAATATAAGTACCTAAAACAGCTTGCTTTAAAATTTAAATCTCGATATGTGTATATAATTATTGATTTGCCTGAATTACTGCTTATATTTTATGTGTTTGGTTGATTTTCAAAAAACATTTCGAAGGTCTTGGGTTTGCGACACCCAATTTTCCTGGGTTACTAAAGTTTTTAAAACGCGGCCACTATATTATCGAGTCACTTGAGAAACGAGCGCCACGGTGTCGATCAACCAATATCGATTATTTTATAACACTCTTCTGTAAGTCACCATTAGCCTCAGCCTAGGATTAAACCAGGGATTACCCTACCATGGATTGGCAGAAAATTCAATGCAGGCATATGATATTGGGTGCCGTTCAGCCTAAATATAGAAATTGTTTCAAATTGCACAAACTTCTGTTATATAGGTAAATGGGGGAATCACGTTTCAGCATTTGAAACAAATACACAACCTTGAAGAGTCTGCTAACATTTGTACAATCCTTGTTGAGAGACTCAGGAACAAGGCTCAGGTAAATGGGGGAATAACGTTTCAGCATTTGAAACAAATACACAACCTTGAAGAGTCTGCTAACATTTGTACAATCCTTGTTGAGAGGCTCAGGAAAAAGGCTCAGGTAAATGGGGGAATAACGTTTCAGCATTGGAAACAAATACACAACCTTGAGGGGTCTGCTAACATTTGTACAATCCTTGTTGAGAGGCTCAGGAAAAAAGCTCAGGTAAATGTGGGAATAACGTTTCAGCATTGGAAACAAATACACAACCTTGAAGGGTCTGCTAACATTTGTACAATCCTTGTTGAGAGGCTCAGGAAGCGACACGAGCTTCTCCTTCGCTCATAAGGCTAACGGTTAATTAAATATAGCTTGTCCTTCGTCGAGTGGATCATACAATGTTCTCTTCAAATCACAAACGTGGTTTTTTTAAATTTTCATCCTTTGAATTTTTCCGTACTTGTGATACCAGGTGTTGCGTTGAGCAACACAGATGTTAAGATAATCGCGTAGTCGTTATTGTTTGTTTTCTAAAGGTTATTTCTGTATTGGCTTTAAACAACAGTACAGCTGTATAGTACTATATAAACAATAACTATTTTGTTTCTTTAGTACACGCAACCTAATTAAGTTACTGATTTTCGTGACAAACTAGAGTTTATTATACAAAATATATAATTGTTTTATAGCAGCCAAAAAATTATTAATAAATCAATAATTCATGAGCTGTAACATAAGGTTTAAGAGCAAGATGTTCCAACAAAAAATTATGTCACATAGTTTAGATATTTCCACATTTGTATATAGTCGAGTTGAATTTGTAATTTCGAAGAAAATAATGTTATTGTAGCTAAAGACACAGGTAAGTGTCGTACTCTTTCCTAATGCACTCTTGGTACATCTGATTGAAGGTTTCGATCGTTTTGCCAAATCTGTTAAGGTTGATATGATTTAGGGTTTGATTAAACTTATTTGTATTAGCAGCATTGATTAGTGACTCATTTTTAAAAAAATTAGGTAGTTGGTTCTAAATTAAAGTGGATATCATATCAATTTAAGTCCGGCAACTAACCGTATTCCTGTTACAGCTATTCTGCATCAACTTGAATCGATATCTCTACTATAACCGGAACTTTAGGGTAGATGTATGCGTAGGCCTCGTCCCCGTTTCTAACCTTTTTATTGAATATTCTTGGTTGCTGCATATTCACACTTCAAATTTATTATCGGTTATTTCATTGTGCCATATATGTCTGTATGCACGTAATCTTGATGTTTAATAAACTTTGACTTTGCAATTTGGAGAACCTGAATCACATTTTTTACAACAAAGTACTAGGAAAACATGTTTAATAAGTATATAATCTGTCATCATCATCATCAAGCCGGTCATCGGTGCCGACCGTAGGCGCGTCTTGCCTTCATAAACTACAGCTCGTCATCCAGCTCTATATAATCTGTACACTTTATAAAAACTTATTTTACAAATATAGTTTGAAATATTTACATATACATATATCGAATATGATATATTACCTGATAATACTGTACTGGATAGACTAAACAAAAAGACAAAATGAGAAAAGTACTAAGTCTGATTTTCTTTATATTTTATATAAATCTGGTGTAGTTTGTGGCTATTATAATATATTATAACAAAATCATGGCTATTATAGTATATTTCATGAAAAGAACGAGGCAGAGTAAAAAAACTTCTGCCTCTGCTTTCCCCGATAACGTTCAGTTATGTATATGTTTATTTGGTAATGTATATTTGTTTTATGTTGTAAGCACTTTTGTAACGCCTTGGCGAAAACGGCGCTATATGAATAAATGTCTATTATTATCATTATATTGTTTAAAAATGTGTTCACTATATTGAAATTACACATTTAATTTATATGTCGACATTTAAAATAGTGATTTAATTACCATCATCTTTTTCGTAATATATACATTTTATGAACTTCAAATTACTACTTATTTTAGTCTTAGTTGTAATATGATGACATTGTCTTCCGTATTTTCCGACCGAGCGATATCGATGATCATATCAGGATACCAGGCACCAGTAAAATTTAGATGTCAACTTCATCGTCTACGGCGGATTCAGTATTTAATTTTGTGGTTAAATTGTTGTTGGAACCAGTTAGAGAAAATTGCTGTATCTGTATTTTTGTAGTCTTTCGCTATCTGGTTTTAGTTTGCTGTGTCCACTAACAGATTGGTTTATAATTTTTCTTGTGAAATATAATGACATCTCAATAGTCGTAGTTGTGTTATATCTTTGATTGGACAGGTTGAATTTTACATAATTTCGTTAGATATCCGAGCGATCAGGTGTTACTAGCATATTCAATTATGGGGACGAATATAGACGTAATATCCACGCATCTGTACTTCCACTTCAGATGTATGGAAGCAAGAAATTAACTATTTCAGATACGATAACTTTTATGTTCAATTTCGTGACAGCTCTTTCTGAACTTCAAATCCGAAGTTATCATTTCACCAAGATCTTTGATTGATTTGGTATAACTTGTCCGTCTATATAATATATTGCTTGGGCAGTTTTCCAATACCTATGTGTAATATTTCACATTTTGACGATGAAATACATAATTTGTCATTTCCAAATACCATTTTTCTAGAGAATTTAAAGCTTTTTGCTTACCTCGAATCAATGCTTCTCGGTTTTTCTTTTGTATATTACAGTATAACTTTACATCGTAAAAATATAACTATTTTACATGTAACATATTCTACATGTAAATAAATGAAAATCAGCTGTGATAAGTCATTTAATTATATACAACAAAGATGAAGTAAGTTCCAGCACGCTTCCTTGTGGTAATCTAGAATAGACTCATTTGAAAAACTATTGCTTACCTTAAGACGAAATGTGCGACTATAAAGGTAACCTTAATCCAGTTCAAAAGGTTTCCGTTGATTCCAAAATTAATAATTTTTGATAATAGCTTTTCGTTTGGACAGGATATCAAAAGCTTTAGCAAAATCAATATCAATGTCAACATGGCGTGGCTTGGTCTGAATCAACATAATAAGACACGGTCAGATATACATTCGATCAGTTGTGTGCAACCGGAGCTTTTTGACCAGAACCCCTGATTTTAGCTAGAAAAATAATATACTTCGGACGTAAATATGACATAAGCGAAGAATTTATCATGCGTTTGATTACCTTGTAACAATTAGACGATAAAGAAGTCGGTAGATTGTTAAGAGGATCTACAAAATATCTTTTTTATATAAATCGTTTCAACAGTGGACGAAAGCCACATCATGAATCTTACCAATTATGTTCAACAAGTTCAAAAAATGTTGGCAAGTGAATAACAAATTGTGTTGCTAACATGTTTGAAATAAACTGTGAAAATTGGTTTGGAGGCTATGTATGCGGACTTTTTAAATCCACTGGACTATGTGCCGCGAAAAAGTAAAACCCAGGACACAAAAACAGAACTCTGAACAGTAGTTCTCATAACCTTTTCGCAGTTTTAGCGCTAACAGTCAAGTAAGTACCTTTGATCGATATAATACAAAAAAGAACTAAAATTTCAAGCTATCCCAGCTATTACTTAGAAACAAATTACTTAAATCGAAACGCGGCTAATCAGAAGTTCCACCAGAACTCTGGGCAAACGTTTTATAGTATTTTGATGTCAGAAAATTCTCACCTGAAATTTTGTCACCCGCTTTTTTCTGACATTATGTATAATTGAAAACGTAAATCAAGTCCTGCTGAAAATTTCATTAATCCCCTATTAATTGGTTGCTTTCTAATTTAGTTATATGGTTATTATTTATGAACTACACCAACAATTAACTTTTGACTTAAACATTTAAGTGGAAACAATAATAGCTTTTGTATCAATATAAAACAATTTCATGCGGAAAATATATTTATTAGACCACCATCGTGAAATTTGTTCTGCAAATTTAGTAAAATGTTCGAATTATTTTACAAAATACACCAGAGATAATTATTTAATGCATCCATAGACAATTAGGAATCTTGCTTCGACTTGTACTACAAGCAAAACACAATGTGAAACACAATGTTCCTCCCAATTTGATGTCTTATCTTTGGCTACAAAGAGCTTCATGGTTTCATATTTTGAAGTGAGTGACAGGTGATAGTAATTTTCAAATTTAGTTCGCAAGAACTGTCATAAATAATACGCCCGGAGATGAAACATGCTCTCTTCAATTCGGTGGTGCTACGGATATTCATGTGATATTGTTTGGTTATCATCATTTTTTCCAACCTATTGATCGGAACAAAAGCAAAACGATGCATAATTTGTGTCTTTACTTTAGGCATCTGTGGTTACATTCTGGTCTGTATCTGCGAGCGCAGTTGTGGGTGAAAGAAGGAGGGGGCCTAATTTCATGATTCACGTTTGTAAAGCGGTGTTAAATTTCAAGATATGATTCGTGCACTCTACAACGTAAACATCTATACTGTTTAGGGAGGAATGGGGGCATTGCCGGTGACTCCCCCTAAGCTACGCTCATGATAGTATTGTGTTGTAGTTTCAGCTACTTTTTGTGACAAGTTTTACCATTTCAAAGCAGAATATCAAATGATTGATCATTATTATTTGTCTTTGGTGAAAACCCAATTAAGAAACATCGACAATGGCAAAACTAATTTGTGGGGAATGCATGAGCGTAATGTAATTAGCGCAACACCGATAGACCACGTCTATATACTTGGTGGCAGCTGGCCTGGTTCTACAAACCCAATGTTTGGGATTCAGGCACGTTTTTTTATTTCAAAAATGATTAAACTTTCAAACAAACAAACAATATTTTATTGATTGATCAGAGCATATACATAGCAGAATCAACTGTGTGAGTTCTACAAACGACAAACACTAATGTATCATCCAATATTCATTAATCAGAAAGGGTTCATTTTGTTACAACTGATTGTATGTTTCTGTCATAACGTATAAATATATTTTCCAGCTATCACTATTTTAAAAAGAATGCATTCTATCTAATTCTTTTAAACTGAGTTAAATTCACCAAGGCCCAACTATACTCTGGTAGATTATAAAGTAATTTCATTGTTTAATCATTTCATTTTCGCGATATGATAGTTGGCAATTAAAATAAACTTTGATGTTACATAATCTCTCTTTCACCACTACCGTTCATACTAAAATAGTTTGTAATTGCTGCGTTACACTACAACTAAAACTGGATAGCTGATATGTGTAAACATCTCCAATTTCATCTGGCGGGCAACCATGAACAAAAGCTTTATTGATGTAGACAGATGGATGGATACGATGCGCATGTGGACAGAATGCAGGGGGATTGGGTTCGAATTTCATTAAGATACTTAATGAAATTAGTTGTAATGAAACAAAGAAACATTTCAAACAATAGTTTTTAGTATAATAATTTTTAGTGCAGATGATATGGCACAGATAAAAAGTTTAGGTGCAGTTATTCTCCTTTCGTTGAACTAGTTCCCTGTGATTTCATTTTTTCAGGCCATGTTTAGTTCTACACAAAAATGGCTTACTAGTGAGTAAAACATTAGTTATCGATTACGCAATATTCAAATAAAACTTTTTGAATTATAATGCTTTTAAAAGATGTATATGATGTAAATATCATCATAATACTGACATTTCAGCTGTCAGTAAGCCATTATCTAAAGCTCGTTGTGATTACCTTAACGCCAGAAGTAATACCCGTTACGCTAACTGTCGTGTTACCAATGAGCGATTGGTTAATAAACTTGGACTGACTGATGCAGTATGATTTTACAAAGGTTTTGTAAACGCGTGATTTTATTCAAACTAAGAAACTTATTCTTATTTTAAAGCAAAACATTTGAGACACTTCAAACTTAGAAATCCTCAGTTTCGAAGCTTCACATCAAGTAACGTTGATTTTTAGGATCAAATGTTTAACTCATAAATTTTCACATATTTGAATTATTAATTGGATATTGTTGGATTTCACATTCGTAAGTATCCTGTATTTTAAGGATTATCGGATAAGGAACTAATGTGTCATATGCACTTATATAAATTTTGTGTAAAACTTATCAGAATTGAGCATCTGTTAAATCTTAAAATGTCAAATCTTAAATTTAATTTTAGTGACACATTTTCGAAAGATCAATTGTGTACAGTGTTATTACTCCCGGTACCGAAACATGTTTTCACCAATTCAACGTTCGCACTTAAAGAACTTCTTTAAACACCATACTTTTTTCACTTCTGATTTTCAAATAGCAATTTTTCTAAATGCTTTCTCTGTTGCTTACAATGAAATATAATCTTCATTTCTGCACTTGTAGCAGCAAACACGACAAAATACTACTATTCTGCCGATCTCACTTTTATAGAAGTTCTTTAAACACCATACTTTTTTACTTCCGGCTTTCAAGGAATGATTTTTCGAAATGCTAACTCCCTTGTTTACAATGAAATATAATCTTTATTTCTGCACTCTGTAGCAGCAAACACTAAAAATACTACTCTTCTACAGATCGTTGCATAGTGTACCGGTATGCCCGTTCAACAATATCTTGTTATACCTCGACGTTCAATCAAGTTGTCTAAAAATGATATCATTCCATTTATGTTTCCATGCTTTTTTCAATTTTCCAAATATTTTGGAAATTTTAGTCTTCTGTTCGCAATGAAGATATATATTCTATTTCAGTCTGTAAAACAAACAGACATAAAACTTTATAATCCACAGATAGTTGTGCCACGCGCCTTTATCTCTGTTAATCTCCTTTCACTAGCTCAGTGTTTACTAATGTCGCAAAAACATCTTTTCATTCTTTTTGCATTTTCGCTGCTGTCTCTCCAAATTTTAGCCTGCCGCCTTGCAATGAAATATATACTGTATTTCACTGTGTGACATCAGTCATAAAACTTAATATTCGTTTTTTACAAGCAAAAGAGGTATATG
>JASANE010017059.1:0-36533 GCA_030248225.1 Trileptium ribeirensis
AAGGGTTGTGTAGGTCAATCCTACAGAATTTTAACAAGTTGGTCATGCATGTATGTATATATGAACGTATAAACTCCTTGTATCCAGACATAACCGTATTCTGGCTGCAATATGTACAATGCCCTGTCCGGTCACCTATCTATTTTTGATCAGCTCATCATCGTACGGCATCGCTGACACCCTGTACTATACAAGAAAGGTGAAGTCCACACAGCATTGTATCAAAGGTGCGTTTACGCTCTACCCCCACGGCATATTCAGTGTCTCTCTCTACAGAAGTTATTGGCTATGCCTCTGGCACGCCGAGCTAACCAGTTATATTCTTGAATAAGCTACAACTGGAGGAAATTCGTTCTATAAAATCGTCTAAAAATATAATATTGAGCTGCAGTGCTATGCTGACACGGCTCAAAAATATAGCATCACGTTGACAGTAAGCAGTACATGTGCAGCATCGGGCATAATGTTTCATTTGCGTAGCCAGAATTTTGGAAATTGGGGGGACAGCTGCTCACTGTTCATGGCGCACAAGAATCCCATGCTAAAGATTAACCTGGTAGAATAATGCTGTAACCAGTATCGCATGCTTGCCAACACTTGTCTGGTTGTGCCGTGTTTTAGATGGTACATTCGTTCAGCCACCTTCTTTGCACCCTGTGTATGCTATCAAGTATATGTCAATAAAAATATTTTTTCAAAGAATTGGTTTGCCACCTAGGTATGTGAACGAATTTCTAATATAAAGTAACCTATCAGCTTAAAATCTTTTTATTACATTCATTCATGTTAAAATATTTATCGTGTTTGATGTATTGGTTTGCTTTTAAACTTTTGAAATATAAGCTTTTTCATACGTTTTTTGCTGTTTTACTTAAGGTAAGATAGATGTTTTTTTAATTATGTGCGCTCTGTGCATCATGAACATTTTTCGGTTATAAAATTTTGGCTAACTGCAATTATGTTGAGGTCTAACCCAGCTGACGTGCTTACACTCCAGAAATTTTTTAGTCTTAAAGGGTTTGTTCATTAAGCGATCTAATGGGGTTTCGGCGGGGACGCATGATTCGCCTGGCACGTAGCAGATAAACCTGCCATTGTTTTTTAGTATTTCAATTTCACTAAAGTTCTCCAATTTTTGGCAATGGTATTTTTCTATTTTTCAAAATTTCAAAAAGCAAAATTTCTCTTATATTTGTTCATTTTCTCATAATTTTTCGCAAGCCTTCAGCGTGCGGGCGGAAGGGTTACGAACATTCAAAGGGTGGTAAATATAGCTTGAGAGGATAGACATCTCCCTACAATTTTGTAGACACCTAAGGCATGTGGCTAGCTCGACAAAGTTTGATGAATCCTTCTGTGCTTTCGTCACGTGGCGTTCAGCTGAGCCCTATAACTTAAACCAGAGACTATTTAGTCCGCGAACATTACGTTTTGCTATACATATCTAAATGATGCCCCAAAGACGGCATGCTGCTTAAATCGTTAATTGTATATATGAAAAACAAATATATAACTTAGTATTACTGCGAAAAACTGTAGAACAAAATGCTATTATACTAAACATAATACTTAATGAAATTTCTCAATTGACAGTTCAGCCGGACGCTCCGTTTGTCACGCAGAGTCTAGCTAAACTCACTGTTTCTAAAATTTAGACTAGCTAAGCTATAAAAATGTACCATAGTAGTGCAGCTAAGCTATAGTTCACCCGAACTAGTTGAGTTGGACGCGCGACATAATTTGGCCCTGGCGCTCGCATGTTACAGTAAATGATGGATTACACTATATGTATATATTTCTATAATTCGCGAGAAAATTCAATAGCCTTAATAAAACGATATTACCTTCCCTTCATAATAATTAGTTCTGTTTCATTAATAAACAGTATTATCTTCTTTGTAAGAAATGTTTGCATATCCGCAATAAAGTAGTACTATATGACTGATAATTCCCAACTGCTGCTGAGCCTTAATGCACTAAATTAAAGAAAATGCATTTTATATGTATATATATGTGCTATTAAACCATTTTGTCATGTTGTGCTGTATATTTTCCAAAACTTTTATATCTATATCTATTTTCCGTGCCGAAAACTCCAAAACTTTTAGCGACTAATACCAAAACAGTTATTAAACGATATTCAATTTCAGAGAATCAATTTCAATGTATAATATTTGTAAATTTTAATTTAACGGATCGTCGAACAGGAATTACAAATATTTTACGAGTAGAGTGACATATTGTTTCTAGAGTTTATATGCTTCTTTATGCATATACACACACCATAGGTGAAGTCCCATATCCGTCAGGTAAGAGGGGTCAATGGTTCCTGCTTAGGTGCTGCGCGACACGGGGTAGTTCCAAGTGGCGCACCAAAACAAACCAGAAATTTTTCCTAATCTTTTCTTAAAATCTTTTAAATTTTCCGCGCGCCTAAGGAAAGATGCAGTGCCTTAGGAGAAGTGAATATGGTTTAGGGTTCCCGTATTCTCCTAGGGGCACCTATAACATGTATATACACATATATACTATTTAAAATATTGACTTACGGGGGTAACTGCAATCTGCTTTCGAACGATACCCTGGGTATTTTTCCAGTTTAGCACACGCCAAAGTATAACGACGACAATTAAGGGTTGCCGACTTCGTAGCCATTCCACTATTTTTGTGAGTTTTGTAAATTTGAATTTTTAGACTTACATTTGAAAGCAAGCTGGTTTTTGGTCCTTCGGGGGTAACTACAATCCGCTTTGTGAGATAGTACTGCTTTCGAACGAGAGCCTGGGTATTTTTTCCAGTTTAGACACGCCAAAGCATAACGACGACAATTAAGGGTTGCCGACTTCGTAGCCATTCCACTATTTTAGTGACTTTTGTAAATTTGAATTTCTAGACTTACATTTGAAAGCAAGCTTTTTATGGTCCTTCGGGGGTAACTACAATCCGCTTTGTGAGATAGTACTGCTTTCGAACAAGAGCCTGTGTATTTTTTCAAGTTTAGCACACGCCAAAACATAACGACAACCATTATGGGCTACCGACGTCGTAGCCATTCCACTGTTTTTGTGACTTTTGTAAATTTGAATTTTGAGACTTACATTTGAAAGCAAGCTGGTTTTTTGGTCCTTCGGGGGTAACTGCCATCCGCTTTGTGAGATAGCACTGTTTTTGGATGAGAGCCTATGTGTTTTTTCCTGTTAACTCACTCCAAAGCATAACGACAACAATTAAGGGCTGCCGACTTCGTAGCCATTCCACTATTTTTGTAACTTTTGTAAATTTGAATTTGAGCCTTACATTTGAAAGCAGGCTGGCTTTTTTGTCCTTCGTGGGTAACTGCCATTCGCTTTGTGAGATAGCACTGTTTTTGGATGAGAGCCTAGGTGTTTTTTCCAGTTAACTCACGCCAAAGCATAACGACAACAATTAAGGGCTGCCGACTTCGTAGCCATTCCACTATTTTTTTGACTTGAATTTTTAGACTTCATTTAAAATCAAAGCTGTTTTTGGTCTTATAAGTTTCTACATTAAATATTAAGCACTGTCTTTTGCGTTTCCAATTTTCATGCTAAAATCTCCAGTCGTTTCTAATTTTTTCAACTGTTAGCAAATATATAATCTGTTTTATTGTTTCAAATTATATAAAATTTTTAATTAGCGGCGAACCCATCATCAATTTTTTATTTTTGACAGAATTACAGGTGCACACATCTTGAGGTAAATAATGCATTCTATACAAGCATAATATCCTTGCTTTCATGTAATTAACATAACTTTCACATAACTTCAGGTCCCTCAAGGTGACACAAGTGAACCTCTTTATAGGCACCTATCCAGCGATTTCAGAAATAAAAATCTTAAGGCGTGTTCACACGCTCAAACTTTTTGCTCAAATTTTGATCTCAAAATTTAAGCTCAAAATTTGATCAAATTTTGATCAAAATTTGACGGTAATTTTTAACGAAAAATTGCGATATTCCAAAATTTGATAACAAAATTTGAGCTCAAACTTTTTCAGTCTTGGCGGTGATTGGCTACAGGAATATCCTTGAAAAGTTTGAACAGTGTTCAGACATTCAAACTTACCAAAAATGCAAAAAAGCAGTTTTCAAACTTTGATCAAAATTTGAGCTCAAATTTTGATGAAATTTTGAGCAAAAAGTTTAAAGCGTGTGAACACGCCTTTAGATCATCTTACAGCATCAGGCCATGAGTTTAGCAATATTGAACCAAGAATAAATAAGCATATAATTCAATGGTAGATGAATTGAATTACTGTAACATGGTCTAGATCCACAAAGATCAAACATTCAATAATTTGCATATTTGTATGGGAATAACTCCATTTACCTCTACTGTAAGCTCATAACTTTGGATATTCAGTATGTCAGGTATGATGTAAATACTGTTTTGTTACTAATTTTATGATAACACAAATATTTATATTTGTACTGCTTTCTTGCTAGAAATATATAACACATTTACGTTCTACCGAAGTAAAATTTTTGCTATTATTTATATCGATATATTAATATTTATGTACACAAAGGCTTAACGATACACAACAAAACTAAAGCGAGCAAACAATAGGACAGACAGTTGTAAAATTTTATTAGAAATTTCAGAGTCCAGTTAGTGGAAATTTGTGTTATTTGTTAGCCTTCATCTGTTGTCTGATTGCGTTAAAACCAATAATAATTATTATTCCTCAGCTAAAGTAACTATGAATCAGTATATATAGCTGCTGTATGACTAGGTGGTACTTAATTGTTGCTTCTTTAGGGTTCTGTTTAGCTTACAGATTCGCCGTATTTTGTCAATACACAGTAATCTATTTTACTGAAACCCGATATGCCTTTGACGTTGATTAGGTTTTATAGTAAGGAAATAAACAAACATTACACTCAAACAATGCATACCGTTACACCTTATACCAAGAATACATAGCCGAAAATGTTTCGAGCCACCAAATTCGGGTTAACATTAGAGTGCTGGGAAGTGTTATAGTTTTCCATTGTGTAAAGCTTGGTTATACGAGCACGTACCAAAACTACAACCAAAATATAAAATTATAGGAAATTATAACAATTATTTAATTTCGTAGGGTGTACTTTATGATAAAGTGTCGGACTCATTCGTGCTTCACAGGTATCTTTGGAAGTGCTAGGCAAAGACACCAGCGTTGTGATATTTCATGTTCTATAATTTAAGCTTCACAATAATTTTCCGTTCGTAAAATTACAAGCTACCCAGGCCATCAGCTGCCAAACATTATTGCATAGAAATGACGGACTACCGACTCTGTCATTTGCTGTTGGCGTTCTGGTAGCTAATAGCGTCGATAAAAGTTTTGGGGTACGAGTGCTTGGAGTTATCCTAAAAATGCACGCCATCCTTCATTAAGAATAAATTGAACAAAGTAAGACTGAGTGAGAAAAACTTAATAATGAACGAAATGCGACATCGCATGTTGATATATTAAAGCGAAACTATATTTTATTAAACAGAAAAATCGAAACGATGACCTGAGGTTCGTTAAACCATCGAAGTGACTACGCTTGACGATAACGCAATAGCTGGGTAGCAATGAAGGGACTACGCTTGACGATAACGCAATAGCTGGGTAGCAATGAAGGGACTACGCTTGACGATAACGCAATAGCTGGGTAGCAATGAAGGGACTACGCTTGACGATAACGCAATAGCTGGGTAGCAATGAAGGACTACGCTTGACGATAACGCAATAGCTGGGTAGCAGTGAAGGGACTACGCTTGACGATAACGCAATAGCTGGGTAGCAATGAAGGGACTACGCTTGACGATAACACAATAGATGTGTTGTAATGAATTGACTACGCTTGACGATAACGCAATAGCTGGGTAGCAATGAACGGACTACGCTTGACGATAACGCAATAGCTGGGTAGCAATGAAGGAACTACGCTTGACGATAACGCAATAGCTGGGTAGCAATGAAGGGACTACGCTTGACGATAACGCAATAGCTGGGTAGCATAATGAAGGGACTACGCTTGACGATAACGCAATAGCTGGGTAGCAATGAAGGGACTACCCTTGACGATAACGCAATAGCTGGGTAGCAATGATAAGAATGCTCGAAAACAGAACCACCGGCCAGTTCAACGTTTTCCTGGTTAAAATCGGTGACAGCGGCAACACTAATTTACATAGGCATTATGTGATTTGTTGTCAGCTAGAACAGGCTCCCTGGCGGAACAGATTCGAAAAAAATTCGGTGATATTATAGGTAGGTCTAACCCGATCGATAGAAATAGTATATACTTGGTTTTCCGTTTCTTTCGCTTCTCTGACAATCATATGTTTTGTCAACGGTTATTTCAGTTAAGAAAGCGCAACGTAAACTGACAGTGATGAATCTTTTGTTATTCCGAGCATTCGCAAGATAGCTTCGAAGCACGTTTACACACTTGCAGTCGTAAGGTTTCCTAGCAACTACTCATTAACCGGCAATATTTCGATAACCGCAAAATCTCTCAACTTAATGCAATTTGTGCGCACCAGTTTTCATCGCCGGGTCCGCTTTTATATACCCTTGCACACAGGGGCGCAGCATGCTATTCGGAAGTGAAAGAGCCACTCAAAAGAAAAGAGGGGCGGGAGAGAAAAATTGAGTTGATTACCCGTTACCGTGGCCTTGTTTTTGTCGCAAAAGCGGGGAGGGGAAGGGGCCCCCGGGCTTTAAACCAACTTGTTTCACCCCTGCTCACATTCCTATTTACAAGATGCCCATATTATATACTACATTATATGCTTGTTTGAAATTGATTATAATTTCCGTTCATTTGGAATATTTTTTATGGAATTGTACTTGCCAAGAGGTGAGCAAAATTTGTACAAGTATCTTTTTTTACACTTTTTGTAAACTTTTATTCGGTTATGTGTTCCGTGAAAGGTGGGTAGGAGTTTGTTAAGGACTACTACTCAGAGGCGCCAAGATTACAATCGCGTGTTATTATGATCTTTATTGTTTGATTCTATTACAAATAGGTTTTCGCACAATTGAACAAAAGTGTTCTGATAAATGTATTTAACTTTTTTTTACAAAACTCAGTTTCGAAGATCGTGGTACTATTATGTATATATTATACTTTAAGTTTTTCTAATATATAACAGTTATTGTTTGAATGAATGAAATATATACTATAAAACATAGGTGTCAAAGGTCCGCCAGCTTAAAGTGGGTAGATGGTCTTCGCGGGAGGGAGGTCCTTGTTTGGAGGACACAATGGTAAGGGTGAATTTTTGAAATCTAGGAACTAAAATTTTTTCGATCTTTACTTAAATTTTTCCAATTTTTATTTACAAATTTTACCCTTTTTTTAGCCATTTTCAACCCAATTTTTGAATATTTTGCTAAAATTTGCCGTGAACCTTCGGTGTGTGGCGGAAGGGGGAGCAAGGTGTGTGCAAAAAATTTCAGGGAGTAGATCTGGCTTATGGCTTGTCCTCGGGAGGGGTCTTATCCCTGGGGTAACCCTGTCTACCTCCATCGACAGTCGACACCAATGCTACAAGACGTGAAAATTTAAAGATAAATTTGTTTGCCAAATTCTAGTGTGACTCTACTGAAGATTGTTTTTCAGCTTTCCCATATCAACTCCCGCGGTACCTACGTCTCGGTTATTGTGGCACTTAAGTTCCCCTAGCGCATCAAAAACAGAATTCATTTCCTTCCATGTGGCTCAAAACTGGAGCCGCTCCCCATCTGTGTACTAGCTGTTCAATGTGCTGCTTGCCAAAAGCGTTACAACTATCACTTTATCAGTAATTAAGAAATGGCCCTAATTTACCTATAACTATACTTAGGGGTGGCAAATACAGCTTTAGGCTCGTTTCCCACTGGACTAATATTTCATAAGATATTGACACCTTAGTAATCAGGAAAGCAGTAAATAATTTTTATAGCAAAAGTTTCGATGTAAATATTTTACTAATAAGACTGGGAGAATATATTTTTGGTATCAGGAGCCCAGTTTTTGAAATACAGCAGCTTGTGTTCTTTGGCGGTTTTTGTCAGCTTAATACCGAGAGCATAGAACAGCTAGTACACAGAATGGGGGGAGGCGCCCACTTTTTGAGCCACATGGAAGGAAATGGGTTCTGTTTTCGACGCGCTAGGGCAACTTAAGTGCCACAATAACCGAGAGACATCAGTACCGCGGAAATTAATATGGAAAGCTGGAAAACAATCTTAATTCCAAGTCACACTAGAACTGGCAAACAAATTTATCTTTAAATTTTCACGTCTTGTAGCATTGGTGTCGACTGTCAATGGAGGTAGACAGCCCCAGATAAGACCCCCTCCCGAGGACAAGCCATAAGCCAGATCTACTCCCTGAAATTTTTTGCACACACCTTGCTCCCTTGCCGCCCACACACCGAAGGTTCACGGCAACACAAAATATTCAAAAATTCGGGTGGGTTAAAAAAAAGATTAAAATTTGTAAAGAAATTGGAAAAAATTTAAGTAAAGATCAAAAAATTTTGGTTATAGATTTCAAAAATTCACTTACCATTGTGTCCTCCAAACAAGGACCTCCTCGCCGAAGACCATCTACCCACTCTAAGCTGGCGGACCTTCGACACCTATGTTTTATAGTATATTTACCATTCATAAAACAATAACTGTTATATATTCAAAACTTAAAGTATAATATATTATTTACATAATAGTACTCCCACCAATCTTCAAAACTGAGTTTTGTAAAAAAAAAAGTTAAATACATTTATCAGAACACTTTTGTTCAATTGTGGGAAACCATTTGCTAATAGAATCAAACAATAAAAATTCGTAATAACACGCGATTGTATCTTCCGGCGCCTCTGAGAAGCAAACCTGACAAACTCCTCCGCCTTTACCGGAACACATAACGAAATAAAAGTTTACAAAAAGTGTAAAAAAAGATACTTGTACAATTTTGTCAGCCTCTTGGCAAGTACAATTCCCATAAAAAATATTCCGAATGAACGGAAATTATAATCAATTTCGAACGAGCATATAATGTAGTATATAATATGGGCATCTTGTAAATCAAATATGAGCAGGGGTGCAAAGCAGCGAGTTGGTTTAAAGCCGGCACTCCTCCCACTTTTTTGCGACAAAAACAGGGCCACCGGCAAGGTGGACCACTCAATTTTTCTCTCCGCCCCTCTTTTGAGTGGCTCCTTCACTTCCGAATAGCAGTGTGACCCCTATGCAAGGGTATATAAAGTGGTACCCCGCTATGAAAACTGGTGCGCACAAATTGCATTAAGTTGCAGAAAATTTTGCGGTTATCAAAATATTGCCGGTAATGAGTCAGTTGTCGGAAACCTGAGACAGTAATATGTAAACATACTTCAAAGCCATCCTGCAAGCGCTCGGAATAACAAAGATTCATCACTGTATTACGTTGCGCTTTCTAATTGGAAATAACCGTTGACAAAATATGATTGTCGAGAGAAGCCGAAAAAACGGAGCCAA
Organism: Trileptium ribeirensis; assembly: GCA_030248225.1. Classification (NCBI taxonomy): domain Eukaryota; kingdom Metazoa; phylum Nematoda; class Enoplea; order Enoplida; family Thoracostomopsidae; genus Trileptium; species Trileptium ribeirensis. Next base: position 9,506 of record JASANE010017059.1, read on the forward strand.
TTATCTACCTATTTCTATCGATCGGGTTAATTTATTTTTCGTGTCCACCGAATTTTTTTCGAATCTATTTTCCGCCACAACCTGTTCTAGCTAATTTTTTTTTTTTTTTTTTTTTTTTTTTCGTGTACACTGTCGCCCCGTTAACCAGAAAAATATTTTTTTTTTTTTTTCGTCTATTTTTCGTTTATTTTTCGCCCACTATACCTAGCTAAACGGGGTCTCACTCCCTTCATTGTACCCCAGCTATTGCGTTATCGTCCAGACGACCTAGTCCCTTCGTGCTACCCGGCTAAAAAAAAAAAAATTGAGGCGTAATTGTTGTCGTGCTACCCAGCTATTGCGTTATAGTAGAGACGTAGTTCCTTCATTGTACCCAGGCTAACTTTTTTTTTTTTTTTTTTTTTTTTTTGTTACCCACTATACATCATCAAGCGTAGTCCCTTCGTGCTACCGGCTATTGTGTTATCATCAAGACATAGTCCCTTCATTGTACCCCCACTATTGCGTTATAGATTCGACGTATATAACTCCCAAGATGATGTGATTTATTTTTGTGAACCTTGACAAATAGACTTTTCGGAATCGTACTATTATACCAAAGACCTCCGTTGATCCATGCATGATTCCGCGATTTTCAATAATAATAATTGCTACATTTGTGGTTATAAAAGTTTTCGGGGTCATTAATTTATGCATGATTTTGTGAATTTCAGTATTTAATGCTATAATTTAGTAAACCTGCTAGTATAATGGTTTCCGGGCTCACTTGAAACAATGAGTGATTCAATTGACAGTACCTGTTATACAAACTTTAGTATTCTACTGTATCACATGGAAATCTCCGCTCCACCCCTTTTGAACCATGCATGATCTCGTGGGTTTCCAATCTAATCCTGCAATTTAATAAATGTGAAAATGATGGGGTGATTCGTTCGAATCACTTTATGTGACTACACACGTCGCACGCAGTCACACTAGTTGTGTAATCCTGGGTTGTCCCATATTCTAGTTTTCATTGACCGATGGTTAATTTCCCATCTTTTCCGTTTTTTTAGCGATTCCAATATTATATGTTATGAAATTTTACATTTCCTTTTATCGCTATCAATTTACCGTTTCTGGCAACCCTGAAGGTTGCACCTTTGAGTGTAATCACAGCAACATACATGATACTTATATAAATATAAAAGAAGGTACTTCTTTTGTCTGAATACAAAATTTGAGGTTATCCATTAGCAATAATATTTACATTTCCGGATCCAGACCAACTTCAAAACAGCAAAACTTCCAAAAGGTTACATGTTTTGGGCCATTAAAATTTTTATTGAAAAAACGGAAACCCATACATTCTGTTTAAAATAAAAATACAGTCGTAACAGTCGAAATAATTTCCAAACGCGCAATATTGGTCTGACTAAAATTCTCAACATTTAATTTTATTTTTACTAATTTCGAGATATTATTTTCATGACAAAACCACTCGATATGTAAAGATTCCACCAATAGAACAATTTTTCATTCTTTTCAAAAATATCATTTTTAACAATGCGAGTTAATTATGTCTTGAGGTATGCTGTTCGAAGTTTGTTGAAACCGAATGCATCTTTTGATAACTGCACAATGTAATTCATGTCTTTTCACTATTTGGTGAGTAGTCTATAGCATGAAATGCGAACAAAAATCATAAGCTGCCGCATACTAAAAACCGCTACATACGACGCAAAGATTAACCCAATTCGCGTTCCATGTTTTTTTGCAGTATAATATTTAAAAGACAGGTTTTCCTTGAATTTTATCGCTCAAACAGAAGCATTCCTAAGCGGTCCTTTAAACAGAGCATTGTGCATACCCGGCCACTAACTTAATATGCTTCAAACATATCAATTAAGCTAGCAAAATTTTCGTAATTAAAGAAAAGCTATATTCTACAACCTACGCCAAATCCTAGGCACAACGATCGGTGAAGTCAAGAGGAACTAATACGACGCTCACTCATAAAGTAAAGAAAACATAAATGTTACCAGACTAGTAAACTTTGGATTCGAATCTGTAAAATACAAAGTGTTGCTAAATCGCAATTCGTTTCCAGCGGCCGATGCATATCCCATAGTTCCCCGTTAATAAGCGCAACAGCTCCGAAATCCAGGATCGATTTATCAAGATCTGTACCAAATGAAAGAGATAATACAGTTTAGTTCAAAGTTATTTGAGGCTTGTGACACATTTTGCGCAACCGATAATTTTAAAATATTACTGAGTTAAATATATAGTCCAGGGAAATCAATACAATCAATATTGTCGATACAAGACTATTTTGAATTGTGGTTTAGTGTTTTTACCACAGAACACAGTGTCGTTCGGGGTTCTCACGCTTCCTAAACCTGGGATCAACTTTGACCCTGGACTCCACACACTGATTTTTTTCACAACTGCAAACTTAGCATTATAAAGTTAATAGCAGTAAATAAAATATTTGAAACATCTGACAGACGAAATATTAGTCTATGCCAGAAAAATAGGATACGTAAACACAATTATAGATATAGTTGCCTGATCTTTCCACTCCCTACCGAAAAATGCGGGAGTTTGGAGCAAAATGTTCAGTCTGCGTTGCAAATGTCAAAGTGGCGAGTAAAATTTTTTGCTGCTTTATGCTACATATTTCCATATTTTTTCAGGCACATGTAACTGCCCTAATGCTGTAAAATGTCGTTTAAGCATCACAAATATGTAGTAATTAATGATAATATTTAACACACAGAAACTACAAATTTGGGTGCATTAATTAATCAGAGATTAACTTCGATTAGATTACGGTTTTGAGTAGCGGTGTGAAATTTTGCACCAGATCCAATAGTAGGACCCTTTGCATCACCGTGTTCTAATTCTTATAAACGCGAATCAAACCTCTGAACTGCAACACAAAATCCTATTAATTTCATAAAACGCGTTGTTGCTAACATCACTAACTGCTCCTTGGGGAGCACCTAAGAACTTTTGCCTAGCTTCACCCCATTTTTTTACATCGTAAGACAAACTGTTCAGACGTTTCAGCCTCCTGGCGACAATATTCGCAGAGACCACTTTCTCTTAGTTTCATAACCCTAAGATGGGCATTTAAAAGCTTATGCTTAGTCAAAACATGTATATATAGCAATCCGCAATCTATCTTTGCTATTTTTTCCATAGGAAGCGAGATCTAATACAATGACTTCAGGAAGAACCTCCTTGTCTGCCTTCAATTTATTCCCTGTCTCCACCGTCTAGCGTGTTGTCCAGACAGAAATTAACTTGAACATGAGCGGTTTTGGGAGAGTGGAGGGTCGAACATGGTACGTTTTGAATGTGGGGCTCCCTATCACCCTCTCCTTCCAGTTTGCACAAGCCAGGTAACACGCTTGAACAAAAACTGCAACGTCGATGCAAAAACAAGGACACATCGAAGCAGCAAACCTAACCGTTTCACCGTTGTCTATGGCAGACATAGCATATCATAAACCCGATATACTGCCAATCGGCCATGGTTAAAATCGTCAATAAAAACTATATGTTCACCTATTGGCAACGCAGAGCAACGGTCGGATGTACACCGTATTATACAAATTGGTATGGTATGTTTCTATTTTGCCAATTACACGCTAAAACATATTTGTCATAAATCTGACCAACTCTTGTTAAAATAATTATTGTCTATAAAAATAGTCAATAAATTATAGGCTCCTTGCGTAATTTCATGTTCAGGGCCTGATTATTTATGGGTGCTCGACGATGATTTGGATTGTCAAGCCCTTAACATACTTCAAATTTGAACTCTAACAGGGTGTACACGGACAAAACGCATAGGTAGGGCAAGGACTTACCATCTCGTTACGGTTATCAAGGATATGTAGGTATTCAAAGACAGTTATTTTCTACATTTTTTAATTTGCTTGTCAGTTTTTGCCAAAACATCGCACCAGCATTCCAAAAACCTAATGTTAACCCGAAAAAAGCATGTAATTATGTTATGACTAGACTACTTGTCTCTTACTTTTGCGGCCGTTCGATGAATCGCTGCTTCTAATAACAACTGCAGTTTTTATTTCCACAATCGTGGTTAGAAATAAACAAAATCTTTTACTTCAAACCATGCAATGGTTTTTGAATGTAACCTGCTAAAGAAACGGGTGCACTGCTTCTTGTGTTGTGCGATCTCGCGAAAAGCAAAAGTGGGTGGTTGTATTATCAATATGATGCGGAAGAAGTTTTCTGTTCAAAAATGCGCAACGGGCTGGGCACATAAAAATGCAAAAATTGGCGACAGTATTTGGAATACTTTTAAAAAAATGAAGGAATTGCAAAGGGAGATATGTGAAGACCTGCAGTGGTAGCTAGGTCCTATGAATGAATAAACTTAAGCTGCGTCGCTTACCATCCTTTTTTGTCGAAAGCAAATGCCATTCCGTTGTTCACTGAACCATTTATATATAAAAGAACGGAAATTACTCCGTTTCATATTCCATACTATATAATTTGAAAACGGTCCCGAACACATTGGTGTTAGGGTACAGGGGCCAAATTGCATTCGCTAATGGCGTTATGGAACAGAAAATGTCGAAATTGGATACGGCTATAAAAGTCAGAGTTTTGTTCTTCAACTACGTTTTGTGTATGGTGTCGAAAGAGGATGGCTAGCGGCGCATCTTATGTTTACTCTTGCATTAAAGGGGCTTAAATTTCGGTGATGTTACTGTGATAGCTGTATTATGCACAAACTTATGTAACACGAATGAGTTGTTTTTGCCCCACAGGTATCTCCAAATTTTTGAGTGCCACATTTCACCGAGCGCATTTATATTGCAATTGTGCAGGCGAACGAAATTTGCAGGTCCACTTATTGATTTTGTTTAACCAAAATATTTCTGCCCAATGCAGTTTATATTTGAAGGCGAGTGCAAGATTTGTAGACATGCACATTAGTTGGAAATTCACGACTTGGAACATTAATAAATTATATTTTATGCGAACGGAGTGTAGTAAAAATCGGAAATAGACTTGAAAAAATGCATCGAGTTACACAAACAGGACTTGTAATATACTTACGTTTTGCGCAATCGTATGGAGAAGATAAATGCTTATTCATAATTAATTTACATGTTTCACGAATGCCTTTGACCTATAATTTAATGATCCATGAATAAACAAAGTTAAAATTTACGTCAATTATATACAGTCCAAACATTTCGGAAGCGTCCAAATGCAGAGTGCTTACATAGATAAACAAAAAAGTCCTAGTCATAGCCTACTATGCATTTCAGCGTTCGGTTATGAATATCTAAGTTTATCACTAAGCCTTAAGTGTTGATAAACGCGGGACGCATTATTAAAATAATTACAAAATTCCCGCTTTCATTTTACAAAAATTGAAGCTACGATTATTCATACAATGTTATAAAATTTTAACCATCACAACAGCTAGGTAAATGAAAAACAATCGTCAACCGATTGTCCAAGAGTTTAGTTGAAAATTTTTTCTGATTTCAAAAATAAAATAAATACCTACAGTACAATAAGGCATGAAATGTGCGAAGAGTCCAGGATTTTCAACATTTTCTATTGTGACAGATTAAGCATGTATTTTAATTGAAAGGTCGATGACCATTCTGGACGAGAACTCAATTTTGTCATTATGAATACAAGAATATTAATGGCCTTTTAAATAATAATTTTAAGAATAACTAACAAGAAACACCAAAAATATTCACAAAACAAGGTGGGTTAAGAAGTTCGCACATTGCTAAGTATTATTAACAAAACGTATAAAAACAAGCACTAGTAATGTATTTACAGCCAGGTCAATACAATTATAGACGTAGTAGGGCTATTCAAAATTTAATTCTAATGTCCCACAAACACGAAATCCGAAAACGACTATTTCGGTCAAAATATTGTTTACCAAAGATGATAGAATTGATTAGCAATGGCGATGTCATCAGTTTTTAGTCAGTCGTCTTTGAAAATCGATTTAACACTAAAACGTCGGGTTACTTGATGTGGTTAATATACAATTATAATTTCATAAAATACAACCATAGTCGTAATACATAGAGAGGTGCAGTCAAGGCCAAGAATAGTGCAATTAAAAAGATCAAAATTGCAATCGATTGAAATTTTGTTTAATCTCAATCGATCAAAATTGAGGTCAAACGAAATTTATATTGATTATTTTGCCCAAATTTCTGGTCCCGACTGTAATTTGAAAAACAATGTAAGAGTTGGCTACCACACTGGAAACGTGTGCATGTTTGCGCAGGGCAAATGTTTGCATCCTAGGTTGATACTGGTTAGAAAGAACAGATCTACGCATTTTGGTAGGCGAAACTGTGGGTTCTGTTTTTGTAATTACATACAGCGAACCTAACTTATCGACCATGATCACAATCAAAATTGCTAGGATTTACTTCGTTTTCGTATTTCGTGTTTGTGGGACATTAGAATTAAATTTTGAATAGCCCTACTACGTCTATAATTGTATTGACCTGGCTGTAAATACATTACTAGTGCTTGTTTTTATACGTTTGGTTAATAATACTTAGCAATGTGCGAACTTCTTAACCCACCTTGTTTTGTGAATATTTTTGGTGTTCTCGTCAGTTATTCTTAAAATTATTATTTAAAAGGCCATTAATATTCTTGTATTCATAATGACAAAATTGAGTTCTCGTCCAGAATGGTCATCGACCTTTCAATTAAAATACATGCTTAATCTGTCACAATAGTAATGTCGGACAACTGGATCTTCGCACATTTCATGCCTTATTGTACTGTAGGTATTTATTTTATTTTTGAAATCAGAAAAAATTTTCAACTAAACTCTTGGACAATCGGTTGACGATTGTTTTTCATTTACCTAGCTGTTGTGATGGTTAAAATTTTATAACATTGTATGAATAATCGTAGCTTCAATTTTTGTAAAATGAAAGCGGGAATTTTTGTAATCTGATTTAATAATGCGTCCCGCGTTTATCAACACTTAAGGCTTAGTGATAAACTTAGATATTCATAACCGAACGCTGAAATGCATAGTAGGCTATGACTAGGACTTTTTTGTTTATCTATGTAAGCACTCTGCATTTGGACGCTTCCGAAATGTTTGGACTGTATATAATTGACGTAAATTTTAACTTTGTTTATTCATGGATCATTAAATTATAGGTCAAAGGCATTCGTGAAACATGTAAATTAATTATGAATAAGCATTTATCTTCTCCATACGATTGCGCAAAACGTAAGTATATTACAAGTCCTGTTTGTGTAACTCGATGCATTTTTTCAAGTCTATTTCCGATTTTTACTACACTCCGTTCGCATAAAATATAATTTATTAATGTTCCAAGTCGTGAATTTCCAACTAATGTGCATGTCTACAAATCTTGCACTCGCCTTCAAATATAAACTGCATTGGGCAGAAATATTTTGGTTAAACAAAATCAATAAGTGGACCTGCAAATTTCGTTCGCCTGCACAATTGCAATATAAATGCGCTCGGTGAAATGTGGCACTCAAAAATTTGGAGATACCTGTGGGGCAAAAACAACTCATTCGTGTTACATAAGTTTGTGCATAATACAGCTATCACAGTAACATCACCGAAATTTAAGCCCCTTTAATGCAAGAGTAAACATAAGATGCGCCGCTAGCCATCCTCTTTCGACACCATACACAAAACGTAGTTGAAGAACAAAACTCTGATTTTTATAGCCGTATCCAATTTCGACATTTTCTGTTCCATAACGCCATTAGCGAATGCAATTTGGCCCCTGTACCCTAACACCAATGTGTTCGGGACCGTTTTCAAATTATATAGTATGGAATATGAAACGGAGTAATTTCCGTTCTTTTATATATAAATGGTTCAGTGAACAACGGAATGGCATTTGCTTTCGACAAAAAAGGATGGTAAGCGACGCAGCTTAAGTTTATTCATTCATAGGACCTAGCTACCACTGCAGGTCTTCACATATCTCCCTTTGCAATTCCTTCATTTTTTTAGAGTATTTCAATATGTCGCCAATTTTTGCATTTTTATGTGCCCAGCCCGTTGCGCATTTTTGAACAGAAAACTTCTTCCGCATCATATTGATAATAGAACCACCCACTTTGCTTTTCGCGAGATCGCACAACACAAGAAGCAGTGCACCCGTTTCTTTAGCAGGTTACATTCACAAACCATTGCATGGTTTGAAGTAAAAGATTTGTTGATTCTAACCACCATTGTGGAAATAAAAACTGCAGTTGTTATTAGAAGCAGCGATTCATCTAACTTGCTGAAAAGTAATAGACAAGTAGTCTAGTCATAACATAATTACATGCTTTTTTCGGGTTAAAATTAGGTTTTTGGAATGCTGGTGCGATGTTTTGGCAAAAACTGACAAGCAAATTAAAAATGTAGAAAATAACTGCTTTGAATACCTACATATCCTTGATAACCGTAACGAGACGGCAAGTCCTTGCCCTACCTATGCGTTTTGTCCGTGTACACCCTGTTAGAGTTCAAATTTGAAGTATGTTAAGGGCTTTACAATCTAAAACATCGTCGAGTACTCTACAAAATCAGGCCCTGAACATGTAATTACGCAAGGAGCCTATAATTTATTGACTATTTTTATAGACAATAATTATTTTAACAAGAGTTGGTCAGATTTACTACAAATATGTTTTAGCGTGTAATTGGCAAAATAGAAACATACCATACCAATTTGTATATTATGGTGTACATCCGATCGTCGCTCTGCGTTGCCAATAGGTGAACATATAGTTTTTATTGACGATTTTAACCATGGCCGATTGGCAGTATATCGGGTTTATGATATGCTATGTCTGCCATAGACAACGGTGAAACGGTTAGGTTTGCTGCTTCGATGTGTCCTTGTTTTGCATCGACGTTGCAGTTTTTGTTCAAGCGTGTTACCTGGCTTGTGCAAACTGGAAGGAGAGGGTGATAGGGAGCCCCACATTCAAAACGTACCATGTTCGACCCTCCACTCTCCCAAAACCGCTCATGTTCAAGTTAATTTCTGTCTGGACAACACGCTAGACGGTGGAGACAGGGAATAAATTGAAGGCAGACAAGGATGTTCTTTCCTGAAGTCATTGTATTAGATCTCGCTTCCTATGGAAAAATAGCAAAGATAGATTGCGGATTGCTATACATGTTTTAACGGGGCATAATCTTTTAAATGCCCATCTTAAGGTTATGAAACAAAGAGAAAGTGGTCTATGCGAATATTGTCGCCAGGAGGCTGAAACGTCTGAACACTTTGTCTTCAGATGTAAAAAATGGGGTGAAGCTAGGCAAAGGTTCTTAGGTGCTCAACAACTAGCAGTTACTAATGGTAGGACAATGTGTTTCAGCAAATTAATAGGATTTTGTGTTGCAGTTCAGAGGTTTGATTCGCGTTTATAAGAATTAGAACACGGTGATGCAAAGGGTCCTACTATTGGATCTGTGCAAAATTTCACACCGCTACTCAAAGCCTAATCTAATCTAAGTTAATCTCTGATTAATTAATGCACCCAAATTTGTAGTTTCTGTGTGTTAAATATTATCATTAATTACTACATATTTGTGATGCTTAAACGACATTTTACAGCATTAGGGCAGTTACATGTGCCTGAAAATATGGAAATATGTAGCATAAAGCAGCAAAAAATTTTACTCGCCACTTTGACATTTGCAACGCAGACTGAACATTTGCTCCAAACTCCCGCATTTTTCGGAAGGTAGTGGAAAGATCAGGCAACTATATCTATAATTGTGTTTACGTATCGATTCTTCTGCATAGATGGATATTCGTCTGTCAGATGTTTCAAATATTTTATTTACTGCTATTAACTTTATAATGCTAAGTTTGCAGTTGTGAAAATCAGTGTTGGAGTCCAGGGTCAAAGTTGATCCCAGGTTTAGGAAGCGTGAGAACCCCGAACGACACTGTGTTCTGTGGTAAAAACACTAAACCACACATCAAAATAGTCTGTATCGACAATATTGATTGTATTGATTTCCCTGGACTATATATTTAACTCAGTATATTTTACGATTGCGTTGCGTAAAACGCGGCAAAGCTTAAATAACTTTGAACTAAACTGTATTATCTCTTCTATTTGGTACAGATCTTGATAAATCGATCCTGGATTTCGGAGCTGTTGCGCTTATTAACGGGGAACTATGGGATATGCATCGGCCGCTGGAAACGAATTGCGATTTAGAATATTTGTATTTTACAGATTCGAATCCAAAGTTTACTAATCTGGTACATTTATGTTTTCTTTAGATTATTACTGAGTGTTGTATTAGTTCCTCTTGACTTCACCGATCGTTGTGCCTAGGATTTGGCGTAGGTTGTAGAATATAGCTTTTCTTTAATTACGAAAATTTTGCTAGCTTAATTGATATGTTTGAAGCATATTAAGTTAGTGGCCGGGTATGCATAATGCGCTGTTTAAAGGACCGCTTAGGAATGCTTCTGTTTGAGCGATAAAATTCAAGGAAAACCTGTCTTTTAAATATATGCAGCACGCAAACATGGAACGCGAATTGGGTTAATCTTGCGTCGTATGTAGCGGTTTTTAGTATGCGGCAGCTTACTATTTTTGTTCGCATTTCATGCTATAGACTACTCACCAAATAGTGAAAAGACATGAATTACATTGTGCAGTTATCAAAAGATGCATTCGGTTTCAACAAACTTTGAAACAGCATACCTCAAGACATAATTAACTCGCATTGGTAAAAGTGATATTTTTGAAAAGAATGAAAAATTGTTCTATTGGTGGAATCTTTACATATCGAGTGGTTTTGTCATGAAAATAATATCTCGAAATTAGTAAAAATAAAATTAAATGTTGAGAATTTTAGTCAGACCAATATTGCGCGTTTGGAAATTATTTCGACTGTTACTACTGTATCAGGATTTTAAAAAATATGTATGGGTTTCCGTTTTTTCAATAAAATTTTTAAAGGTTTAAAACATGAACCTTTGGAAGTTTTGCTGTTCTAGTTGCTCACTGGAAATGTAAATATTATTGCGAATGGATAACCTCAAATTTTGTATTCAGACAGAAGAAGTACCTTCTTTTATATTTATATAAGTATCATGTATGTTGCTGTGATTACACTCAAAGGTGCAACCTTCAGGGTTGCCAGAAACGGTAAATTGATAGCGATATAGGGAAATGAAAAATTTCATAACATATAATATTGGAATCGCTAAAAAAACGGAAAAGATGGGAAATTAACCATCGGTCACTGTAAACTAGAATATGGGACAACCCAGGATTACACAACTAGTGTGACTGCGTGCGACGTGTGTAGTCACATAAGTGTTTGAACGAATCACCCCATCATTTTCACATTTATTAAATTGCAGGATTAGATTGGAAACCCACGAGATCATGCATGGTTCAAAGGGGGTGGAGCGGAGGTTTCCATGTGATACAGTAGAATACGAAAACTTTGTATAACAGGTACTGTCAATTGAATCACTCATTGTTTTAAGTGAGCCCGGAAACCATTATACTAGCAGGTTTACTAAATTATAGCATTAAATACTGAAATCCACAAAATCATGCATAAATTAATGACCCCGAAAACTTTTATAACCACAAATGTAGCAAATTACATCATTAGATTGAAAATCGCGGAATCATGCATGGATCAACGGAGGTCTTTGAGATACAGTACCATTCCGAAAAGTCTATTTGTCAAGGTTCACAAAAATAAATCACATCATCGTTTTCGCATCCTCGAAAAACTGTATAACCACAAATGCAACAACTCATACCATTACATTTGAAAATCACGGAATAATGGCATGGCTGAATGGGGTACAGTACCATTCTAAAAATTCTACATGGGTCGCAGATACACTCAAATCACTTCATCACCTTCAGCATCCTCAAATACCTTTATAACAGGAGATGTTGCAAAATACAACAGCAGATTGAAAATCATGCAATACACAGCCATGCATACTTCCAGGGGGACGTGGCGATGGTCTTTGGGGATACAGTATCATCCACAAAGATACACCGCTTACAGATAAGTTGAAATGAATCACTCCATCGTTTTAAGCATCCTCGAAAAACTTTGTAATATCAGATGCACCAAATTATAACATTTGATTGAAAACCATGAAATCATGTATTGTCCCTGGTGGGGCTGGGGTTCCAGAGCGTACAGTACCATTCAATAAAGGTACATCGGTCACAGATACGTTAAAATAATTGACTTCATCATTTTCAGCGACACGAAAAACTTTACAGTGACCATAACGATTATCTTAAAATTATGATATATAAAGGGTTACAGTGGACCATTTTCAGACCCCATTTTGTGTTCCCGTCTTCTTATTCGCGAGTCTGGAAAAGGTTAGTCAACAAAGTTGTAGGTGTCATTTATAAATAGCTATAGATGTACTTGATATGAGGCCTGTGTTTTGAGATATAACTGATAACGAATGTACCCTCAGTCACAAAAATTGTGGGGGCACCCTCTTTAAAGGAGTCTACATGTTGCATAGACCAAACCCATACATCTTCACGAGCAATATATCATATGCAAAAGACTACATGGGAATAGCTTCATTCGTTCCCGAGATATTTAGAAAAAATTGGCCTGCCGACGGACGGCGGCATTAGAAAAATTTTATCCGTGCGCATGCAAATAAATGCTCGTTCGCTTTGATCGCTGTGAAATCAACTTTTATATGTTCCTATTGCTAAGAAATCATTCAACGACCCTCTATGCAAAATCGGTTCATCGAGGACTGCAATTTTGTTGTATGTATAGGGCAAGAGATGTCTATATTTTTGGCAGTTTTGAGTCATTTTACATGATGCTCATCATTATTAATGTGTAAATACAGAAATTTGATCTGAAAAACCGGTAAAACAAGAAATTGTCGGTCAAGAACTTGTGGCAACCCAAAAAATGTGGCTAAGCCGGTAACCTAATCATCACATGCCGAGATTTATAATACGCTAAGACGTTATATTTGGTGTTTGGTTCGCAAACCACTCTTATTCAAACTAATGCATTAGAGCACAGTTCGCATGGACAAACATGCAATTTACCTGATTATAACCCGGCACAAATTTGCGGTAACATCGGGTAGCGAAAAGCTGTGAACTGTTTTACTGTAACATAAGCTCCAAGATGATGTTTCGCCGCCTATCACGCATTTCAGAAGATTGTTTAATTGGAGCGAGCAAAGCTATATTACTTTCGCTTTGGTAAATGTTTGAAGTAGTGCTTGTGCGAACACAAACTAGGGGCGATCCATGGGAACACCAACTAGGAATGAGCCTACGTTTACGAAACGGACGACGCCTAAATAATGACGAGACGGCATGAACAGCAGGATGTACGTTTAAGAACTGCGGCAAAATTAAGTATGGTAGGCAGCCCCTTCCAACCACGGATGTAACAGCATCCAGAACGTACATTATTATGCAAATGTTTTACTTTTCCATACATGTTAGACAAAAACTAAATTAATGTACAGCTACAAGTGGCGGTCTTACGGCATTTTTATAGGCGGTGTAAGTGGACATTGTTATATGAATTAATGCATTTAATTTAGATCTCTACAATCTATTTTTAGAAATTTTGCAGTGATTTACTTCACTTTCTATACACAAAATATAGACACCGAGATTCCAACATACAATATTTGGCATAAATTTAGGGTTTCTTGGCTCCCACAATTCCTAACTTGGACTAAAACCTGGCGTGTTTAAGAAATTTGGACTTTTAAAAAACTTTGTTCTTTAGCTTTGTAAAATACCCAAAAAAACTCTTGACGTGATCATGAAAATGGCTCAAGTATCAAGTTTTCGATGAAATAGAGTTTAATTGCAATGGAAGACATCTTTGAACAATGCAGTATAAATGCATTCTTCGAAAGTATTATATACATATACAAAATTTAACACTATTGAAATCAAACAAACAAAAAAGCGCGAAAACTGCGAAGCTTTCAGGAATTTAAATAGGGTTCCCGTGTAACAACATTATTTTAGTTAGGAAAACAGAGTACCTATTACTTTAAGTTTATTATATTGTCCTACTGATTTATACATTGTGCTACTCCATTTTGTTTGTCATTACCTTTCTACACTTTTCTACTGGATCTTGCTGTATTGGTGTTTAATATCAAGTATAAAACAAACGTTCGAAGAAATGTTATTAGACGTTAATTTCATCATGTGCTGAAAGGTCGTGCAGACAGTTATTTGTCCCACAATAACTTGTTACTTATTATTATTGCTTCGTTTTAATGTGTACATGTTTTGCTTAGGCATACTGGCGTTCATGCAGCTTCGTCATGGGCTTCTTGATTGAAACTTGTTTTAAACAGGAACACTCAGTCATGCTGCATAGCTGGCCTCCACTTGACTGTAAGTTTTGAATAATTATTTTTTCGTAATTGAATTCGAGTGGAATGAGAGAGCGAAGCGAGCGAGTGGAACGAGAATTTTCAATTTTGCCTCCGGAGGGGGTTGATGAGGTCATGTCTATGTGCGTGTGTCTATCGCACCTGAATCTCGATAACGGTTGGGCGGATTTTAAACATTCTGAACATTTTGAACATTGATAGTTCATTCGAACTGCAATTGTCGATTTAGGTGTAGTGACGGAGCCCGATTTTTGAAAAATTTTCCGTGGGAAAAGTTATGGGGTAAAATGACGTCATTTTGGCCCATTTTTGGGCACCCCCTCCAGTTTTTGCGACTTTTCTCAATAAATAAACGAGGTGTCCGGAAACTAATAGGCCTATTCCATGTAACTTTACCGGGGCTTTCCGATGATATAACAAGTTTTTCAGCTACTTCCCAATGTGGAGTCTATAAGCTTATAGTTGGCGACAAATTTAATATTTGGTGAAAAGTCGTGGGAAATGTACCTAAATGTGTGCTTATTGTTAATTTTAGTGTCGGATATGGGGTTTTCTGGGCCAACAAGCTGATTGCGAATGTCAAAAATATTGTGTGGCAAATATTTTTCAAATTTCTGCTTCATACTTGGCATGAAAAATGAGATTTTTCTCAACTGTCGGTTTGAATTCTTTAACGTTCTTTTCACGGTCAATTTAAGGATTTATTGAATTATTAAATTGTTAGTTCATTGTTTTGTACTCGTTGTATGATGTTTTGTCTACTGCATACGTTGGCTATCAAAAGAGGCGGGCGTAACTATGACTCATCACTCACGGCTTATATAATGCTGCACCTGCGTACTGTGTGTAGGCTTTGTTTGTGTGTGCTTTCTACAACAGACTTCGGGGGATTGTTCTCACCACTCGAATTCTGGCTCGAAAGCGAGCTTCACTAGTACAATTTTATTCAGTTACGGATTTTCAGTGCTGTTACTTTATCAGTTATTGGTTTGAATTTTTATTTATGCAATGTTGATGGTGCAATGATTACTGTTTGTCTTTAGCAAAATGGTATATGGCGAGAATTATCTATGTTTTCAATCCCCTGCTCGTGCCTATTATTTCAGTATCATTATTCCGGGAGTAATCATGATGTCGGTTCCTGCAAAATTGGGGTTACTGGTGGCAGTTCAGACTGATTTTTCCCGATTTCACTACTTTTGGATAATCTGCATGGTGCAATTTGTAATAACTTTTTTCATTTCCTAGTCAAAATTATTGTTAAAGAACCAAACCGTATGTACAGCAATATTCTTGAATTTGTATAGCACAAAAACATTTTATGTCTTCGTGTTCAATTTGGTACCTTTGGTTAGATCTATGTTCCCAACCACCTTTTCTCCATCTCTACTAAACAGTTTATAAGGCACAAAGAGATAACGCTAGTCAATTAAACACTACTATATTTATAATTTTTGAAGTATCTCCTTAGTCCAGAATTTGTCAGCTATGCCCAACAGTTACTGCTTAGTATCCTAAGACACACAACTACTACCAATTATGTCTTTATCATTTATCATTATGTTTGAGAAAGAATGATGCGATATCAAATATTTTACGCGGTTGAAAATAGTCTATGGCAGTACATTAAAACAATTGACGGTAAATTTTTAATCTATATAAGGGGCTTTTCCGCCAAAACGTTAAAAATGAGTCGCCAACTGAATAAATGGAACTATGGAGAAGTATCGAAAAATGCCTAATTTGGTAACAACTTCAAACTGCGTCTTTCCCAATTAAAGCTACTACACATGCTACAACATTACACGAACTTTAATTTAGATTTTTAGTAGCCTGACGGAGACTAACCCACGGGATGAAAAATCTTCAAAACAGTTCGGTTTTTGGTTTCGCGGTGCAGGTTGATAACTTTGCGGTTACGCCCAGTAGGATTTTTATCGAATCGTGTTGGAATTATTTAACCTATATTAATAAAATAACGACAGGTATAAACGTTCGATATTTATAACTCACAGTTTTCAGCAAAATTATTTTAAAAAACAATTTACGATGCAGGGCCCTCCTAGTATTTATCGAAATGGCTGCTTTCGACGTAAGTTCAGTTACATTCGTCGTGGCCAGCTATTCCAAAAATCTATAGACTCATTAAGCGGAGCGAATCGAAGCGTTTTTGCTTTTCTCAGAGGGGAAAAATCGAGACTGTCTGTCCGTCCGTCTGTTGAACTCTTCAATAACTATTGTGTTAGATTTAAAAAAACTTTTTTAGTTTGAAAGGCCTTATATTGGACAGGTGCAAGACGTATAGATTTTGTCAAAATTTACTTTAGTTAAGTAGTAATTAACTAATTCGTTAAGCGTGTCAGCGTATTTTTAGCATTTTCAAACAAAAATTGTTTATTTATGAATGAATAATTATTGTAAAGCTATAATGAATAATTATTATAAAGCTATTATTTTGATGCGCATACATCTCGCCGTGCTGATTATGAATCTGGAGTTTATTACTATTCGGGGATGTTAAAATATGCTAATTGGTTAATTAATTAGCTAATTACCAATTTATTATTAATTAGCTAATTTTAAAAAGTTTTCGTTTAAAAAGTGCTCCGAAATGAAAAAAATGCACCAGGTGGTTTTCTATGACGGTATCACGAATATGGTATTTCTGAAGCTCTAAAACGTGGCCGAAATATTTAATCAATTAGCTAATTAGTTAATTTTATGCAAGTTTTAAAATCTCTTAAAATTTGCTGTTTTTTGGCACTCGGGGATTTTCGATATCGCTGATCATGAATATGTTACTTTTAAACCTCTATGAATTTATCGTGTTTGCTAAATTAGGTAAATAATTAGCTTATATTACTAACAAATTTTCCTAATTTTTTACGTAGATAGCTTTTTGTAAGAGGATTTGACATCAAATGTCTAAAACATGATAATTAGTATAAATTAATTAAATATTTAGTTGAAATACATGTATACGTAAATAAGATGTAATATACTTTGACTATTACTGCGCTCACTTTTTGTAACTTATTACGTTTACTAGTTATAGACTCCAACGTATAAAATGTCAATGCGTCCTCTACATGTTCTAATTGAAAACTTATTACCGAAATTTAACATTTATACCCCTATGTATCATCTTAGAATGGTAAGGACATACCAAATTACATATAAAACTGTGAAACTAACGTGTTTATTTTGTTAAATCACCCAAAAACACCCATGCTCTATCTCCAATAAGCAAGTTACTAATTTATACACCCTTTCATTTTACGTTATTAATACGACCAGGTTTCGGTTCCGGCGAATTTCAATTCGTGTTACTCACGGTTCCTACAGGAATTCGAACGAACTTGGAATCAAAATCCGTGAAATCTCTATCGGTCTATTTTTGTTAAGTGCTAACTCATTACAAATACATAAGTAATTCGAGCAAACCCAAGCACTGTCACTGCAAGAAAACAAGTAAACCTATTAGCAGCAGTTTTAAACGCTGTGTACGGTATGTTGAGCGCATTTCAATGTTTTGAGCAATCATGTCCAATAACAGTATCCCAACGCGCCAATTGCAATCGAACATCACGCAAAAATTGCACTCTTTTGATATAAATAAGGTAGATTAAAAATAAACATCGGTGATGTTTGCTTGTACACGTATACGCTGACATTCTGCGACATAATAATATTAATGCTATAATAGTCGCCGACACAAATACTGTACTGTGGGCAACCCTCTATAATGTTGTTGTGTTTCGTCGTTTTGGGCCGGATGCAATGTGAGCAGCGTCTAACAAGTTAACTACGTAATTACGTAGCGATGGGAAGAAATTGTATTGACCTAACAGTAATCATGTGTACAAAAAATATAGTTTAACAATTTAATATATTACACATCCGCCTTTATTCTTTACTGTGGTCATGGCTTTTTTTAAAGTTATACACAGAAATTAGAGAATATTAATCATACTGTAATTATTTCAAACACCGTTCACATTGATAAAGTTACGACATTGCTAAAAATTATTTTAGTTTTTAACTTTTTAGATAAAACTGGTAGTTTTGTTCACGATGCCGCTGTCAGCGTCTCAAGCTGGTCTCCCAACTCGGTACGTAACTTGTTTTATCAGCTGTATGGGATATTAGGAAAGGTTATTAAATTGATTTCAAAATTCCAGTGATGTGGTTCAAGTGTTCGTGGTCACGTATTGCTTAACGACTGATGTGGCCAGTTGATGAGTTCTTCAATTTTAAATATCCGTGGTCACGTATTGGTTAACGACTCATGCGGCCAGTTGCTGAGTTCTTCAATTTTAAATATCCGTGGTCACGTATTGGTTAACGACTCATGCGGACAGTTGCTGAGTTCTTCAGAGATTTTACATGTAATAAAAATTAGGAATACTAAAATTTATTTTATGTAAATTGTGAACAATTTATTATTGTGTTATTGTAGTAGTGTGATATAATATTTTTGTCTTCGCACTTTATAAAGAGTATGTTCGATCTTAGCAACACTTTTTTCTAATACGGTTTGTTTGAAACTTATGTTCGTTATTTCAACTAATTTAGCAAGAAAAAAGAATTCTGAGTCGAATTGCCATTAAGCAAATTCGCTCCAAGGATTTCCCATTCCAAAGACTGGACATTAGTCTGAAGTTAGCTGAAAGAATGTTTCAACATAATCCGTAAGTATATGTGATTTCGTCAGCATGTCTACTTAAATAACTTATAGCAGAAACTTTTTAGATGGTACTTTGCGCAAAACTTTTTGTGTTTCATTTCATGCGAAGTATCAATAAGTAGTCTTCAAATGCAATTTTCGTTTGTTGTATCACAAGTTTTGTATACATTAATGTAGAAGTGTCAAGTATACGTCGTCTCAAGAGGGATGCCGAACCCATGTCTTCATATAACAATATCAGTGAATAATTTGAAACGAAATTAGACAGAACCAGAACGCTATTTTAAGCCAGTATCGGAACTGAATCCGGAACCTGGTCGTATAATATAAAATAGAATGTATTATTGATGAGTCCCTTGTTTGTTGGCGCTGAAAGATGATAATTATAGCTAAACACGTTGGTTTCATTGTTTCGGAAATAAATTGGGTGCGGGGTTACTCTACTAGTACTGCACACGGCTGCAAATGCTAAATTTTGGTAACGAAAATATCATATTATGGCTGTTTTGCAATTCGACTACTACTTTACGTTATAAAGTACCCCCGTGTGGAGGTTTTGTCCCCCAACAGTGTACACCATACCATCCTTTGGTATACAGCACATGCCTGCACTATAGAATGAAACAGATAGTTGAATTCGAGTAAGCGAGTGAGTGGAACGAGAATTTTCAATTTTGGCTCTGGACGGGGGTTGAGGAGGTCCTGTCTGTGTGTCGCAGCTGGATCTCGATAACGATTGGGCGGATTTTGATGCAAGATAGCTCATTCGAACCGCAATAGTGGATTTAGTTGTAGTGACGGAGCCCGATTCTTGAATTTTTTTGCCGTGAGAAAAGTTATGGGGCAAAATGACGTCATTTTGGCCCATTTTTCGGGCACTCCCTCCAGTTTTTGCGACTTTTCTCAATCATTACACGAGGTATCCGCAAACTAATAGGCCTATTCCATGTAGCTTTACCAGGACTTTCCAATGATATATAATAAGTTTTTCAACTACTTCCCAATCTGGAGTCTATAAGCTTATAGTTGGCGCCAAATTTCATATTTGGTGAAAAGCGTGGGAAATGCACCTAAATGTGTTTTTTGTTGCTTTTAGTGTCTTATATGGGGTTTTCTGGACAGATAAACTCATTGCAAGTGTTAAAAATATTATTGGGCAAATATTTTTTACACTTCTGGTTCATACTTGGCATAAAAATGACGTTTTCGAAATTTTTGGTGAGAAGTCGTGGGAAAGCACCTGAATGTGTGTTTAGTGTCGGATATGGGAATTTCTGGGCCGACAAGCTCATTGCGACCGTCAAAAATATTGTGTGGCAAATATTTTTCACACTTCTGCTTCGGGGGATTGTTCTCACCACTCGAATTCTGGCTCGCAAGCGAGCTTCACTAGTGTATGAGACACCATTAACTTACTATAGTGTGAGGATCTGCCTATTGTTTTTTTAATTCGAGTGGAACGAGAATTTTCAATTTTGGCTTTGGAGGGGGGGTTGAGGAGGTCCTGTCTGTGTGTGTCGCACCTGGATCTCGATAACGGTTGGGCGGATTTTGATGCAAGATAGCTCATTCGAACCACAATGGTCGATTTAGGTGTACTGACGGAGCCCGATTTTTGAATTTTTTTTGCCGTGGGAAAAGTTATGGGGCAAAATGACGTCATTTTGGCCCATTTTTCTTGCACACCCTCCAGTTTTGGCGACTTTTCTCAATAAGTACACGAAATATCCGCAAACTAATAGGCCTATTCCATGTAGCTTTACCAGTGCTTTCCAATGATATATAACAAGTTTTTCAACTACTTCCCAGTCTGGAGTCTATAACCTTATAGTTGGCACCAAATTTCATATGTGGTGAAAAGTCGTGGGAAATGCACCTAAATGTGTGTTTTTTTGCTTTTAGTGTCTTATATGGGGTTTTCTGGGCAGAGAAACTCATTGCAAGTGTTAAAAATATTATTGGGCAAATATTTTTTACACTTCTGGTTCATACTTGACATAAAAAATGACGTTTTCGAAATTTTTGGTGAGAAGTGGGAAAAGCACCTGAATGTGTGTTTATGGTTGGCTTTAGTGTCGGATATGGGGTTTTCTGGGCCGACAACTCATTGCGAGTGTCAAAAATATTGTGCGGCAAATATTTTTCACACTTCTGCTTCAGGGGATTGTTCTCACCACTCGAATTCTGGTTCGCAAGCGAGCTTCACCAGTTACAGACGGCGTCAATGATGCCATACATATTACATAAAGTGTGCTAGTAACAACATGGTGTAGCTAACATCATAGTTCTATGGTATAGTTTATGCATTAATCCATTACCGGCGGTACTCTACCTATATACTATCTCAAAATACAATCTTAAACACTACTCTCCAAGACGCCATATAATGGATGGCGTTAGAGACACTTAGGGGTCGGGACGAAACTTCCACTTGGGGTCTTTTATAACGTAAACGCCGCATTAAAATAACTTAACTGGCAAGAGTGTTATATATGACGTCCTATACCTTGAAAACTATAAGTTTTGGAATGTCGGATGTGCAAAGTTTTTGTTATGTAACTGGCAACGAGGGGTGACGGGCGTTTGGTCAAGATAGCGTGTTTCCACCCATAGTTCAGTGTGACAGTATACTTAGCAGTGAAACGGTGAAGGCAGATCGCATATAAGGATGTGTTTAGTAAGCTGGCTTGTTCACAGTTGGGCCCCACTTTCCAAATTCTCCCATGTTCTTGAGATTTCCCCCATGCCCGTCCTCCCACTCGCCCAAAACTGTTCATGTTCAACTAAATCTAAATTTTTTAATGTCTCTAAATTAATGTCTGTATGCAAAATGTTTTTTTAAATATTACAATTATTTGTAATTTTAAAACATTGTTTCATAGCCTGAAAATACTAGTATGACAGTAAAAGTACATGACGGAATAATATTTAGCATTTCAAGCAAAACTTATCCCACTCACTTTGAAATTTCACCCTAGCATAGCCCCACTGCAGTCTTCCTCATCTTTAGGAATGCTGTGGACACGTCACGTAAGTATTTATGTAAGTTGAAATATTCTATAATTATGATTACTAGTTTGCTGTCACACTGTTTCAGATTTAAAAAAAATAAGAATTGAGATAAAAATGCCATGACACCAAATTTCGTGCGACCTGGCTCGCTGTCTATCTGGTCCAATTGGCTGAGGCGTTACGTATACTAATAATTATGCATCCGTATTTTGCCAAGAAGGAATATATAACTGCGACGCTTGGCGTTTCGGCTATACGAAACCACAAAAAAATTTGGGTTTAGCTGTCATACTTTTCATCTGAATGCTATGGTATTTCCTCAAATTTAGTCTTTACAAATCTGCGGCCATCCTGTAGTTGTACTTATATTTGGTGTATAGATTTTTGGTATAGCTGGATATGATGAATGCAATTGTAGTTGCTTGGAAAACAGCTACTTACGCAACAATAAGGAGCCTACAACGTACTATTTTTCATTAAAATTATTTTGTGAAAGCTGTAATTTTTTAATTTCGAATGTTTCTACTTAGCGTTATTTTGTTGATGTAAGGTTAGAGCGAACAATTCCAACATGATTAAAGCAGAAATCCTAATGGATGTATCGCAAATGTATTAACCTACCCCGCCAAACAAATTGGCATTTTTAAACGCTGCCCCGTGCGCCCACTTGTCAAGTTGGCAGCTCCGAACTGCCAAAATTATGTCTGGGGGGCGTAAATTGCTGTAACTATCAGAAATTATCGAACACGTATATATAATTTAACGACTGACTGCAGTTATTGTGGATATGTAGCAGTTTGGCCCCGCTGCGAAAAATGTTAGGTTTTTGGTTTTTTAGCCAAAATTGAGATAAATTCGCATATTTTTACCTAACCAAAAAAATTCGGCAATTTTTAGCCGCTCATAAAAATACCTGGACGGACCCGGGACGATGAACTGGGGAAGCCGAAATTTGCCTGAGGACAACCTGAAAGGGACGATATATCGGGGCCTCTCTCTTCTACTTGGAGAAGCCAGTCAAGTAGACCCCTCTTTTTGCGCATTTGTGTGGAGAAGCCACTGACGTGTACTGAAAATTTATTGACTGTTACTATTGCCGTATTACCATGAGTGTATTCTTGCCTATCTGTGCCTTTGACGGGTGCTCATGACGCTCAATTTGGAACCTCGAAGTATGCAAAGAATCCAGGCTAACCACGCTCGCATGTTTTCCCTCTAAGGTGAATTATTAGTACAAGGCTAGACGATATTCAGCAAGGTGAAATACTGGATATTGCTTTATATTTTGTTCTCACAAGCATAAAGCATTACCACAAAAACACAAATGCAGCTGTTGTTCATCGGCGGATACTATACAGGAACCGTTAGGCAATGACATAGTTAACAATGTCTGGACTAATGAGTAGGGGCTGTAAAAAATTGGTATATCATCAATCTGTTATTTTTGTTGACCAATCAATTTGCAATCATCATTTGCAATTATTTACACATATATGTATTTTTTGTCTAAATTTAAAACGAACATAAAAACAGCTATAAATCGTGCAAAAGTGGTGTTTTCGCTGCAAATTGCTGGTCCATCTTATTGGCAAATAATAGTGACACAAAAATGGATATTATATACAATATATGGGCGCTAATATCAGCGCTTCACTGTCTAATGGCGTCTTCGGAGTATTTCTACCTGTTGCATCTTTTATTGATAAACTATTATTCACCGTCCGACACCAAACGTTAAACACAACAGAAATATCGTAGACTACGAATTTACACAGTCACTTTCGGAATCAGAAGCTTTAGGGTTATAACATTGGGTGGGAGTGAAGACGGGCATAGGCCAGTTAGACTGCGGATCGTCTATTATATAAAATAGAACACATAAAACGTTTTTAATTCTTTTACACAAGTAATTACCTAATTGCATTCTAGTGTTATATGTATCACAAATCATACTATATGTACAATACACAAAGAATGGAAACACAATATTCTTGCAGTTCCTGTAAAAAATCAATCGAGAACATATTATTTCACTATATTATCGATTTCTCTGCACTCAGTTTTGTATCGAAGCATACAGCCCAATTCATTGCAGTTAATTGGGATCCAACTCGTCAATGAAAAATAATTTGGAAATCAGGACTAATCAATTAATAGCAATTAATTTTTCATCAATGTTTCTACACACCTTGCTAATGAGTACTCCAAAAATTATAAATATGTTAGGTTTGAATGATTAGTGATATCTCTCTATGGCTTATCAACTGTTTAGTAGAGGCGGAAAAAGGCTATTGTGATATTAAAAAGTTAATCATGTATCAGAGTAAACATAATAAGAGAAAATATTTTGTTTTATATTATACAAATACCAACAAGAATACTGCTACACTTAATAAGTTTAGTTTGCTAGCTAATTTTTTAGGATAGAAATTTATTTCACCCCCCCCTGTTTCCTCTTTAACACTAGAAATCCTGAAATACGATTATACCTCCAATGGCGAAAGGTGGTCAATTGACCACCTGTCATATTTTGACGTGGTGTGTCTGTGTAATGCACTAATAAGGCTAGATTTCGGACCCTATGCGAAACGTTTTACAGTATTGATAATATATATGGTTATATTTTTCTTTTCAGGCCATCTATAAAATAATTTAATTCATTTGCTTAACGCTGAAGTTTCTATATAATCTTATATCCTAAGTAGAAGTGGTGATATATCAATATGGCAGCAAGATTCCAACGCAAATTCACTGCTGCCGAGGTGTTACAGCAGCTGCAGTCCTTAGATGATGACAAAAGCGGCGATGAGAGTGATGGAGCTGAAGATGAAAGCCATGGGGCTGCGGCGAGCTCAGACGACGAACCGGTAAAATCAGCTCACAGATCAAAAATGTCAGCGGAATTAGATAGTGACTCTGATGGAAGCACTGAAGACGACGACGCTGCCTCGGCGCCACCAGCACAAAAGAAGGCTAAACTGGCCGCAAAGCATCATGGCCATACGGCGTCTGAAAACGTAAAATGGGTCCGAATGCCTTGCGATCCATCCGAACCACCGGGTCGGAATCAGGCTCAGAACGTATTCAGAGCGACTTCTGGGGTGTCCGCGTTCGGAAGATCTGTCGAAGCGCCGATTGATGCATGGCGAATTTTAGTTGATGAAGGATTGCTTCGATTTATTCAGAAGTGTACAATGGAATATTCAGCCCAGATTAAACCACACTGGACAATTTCCGAGACTGATATCGATAAGTTCATCGGAATTTTGTATCTTCGAGGGCTCATGAATCAGCGTAACTTTCCCGTTGCCTTGTTGTGGTCAGAAGAATATGGTAATAAAGCCATCAAAGACACAATGTCACGCGATCGATTCAACGAGATCAAAAGATATATAAGATTTGATGTCCGCCAAACACGGAAGCGACGCCTAGAAAACGACAAGTTTGCCTTATTTTCCCAAGTTCTAAGTCGGTTCGTTCGGAATTCTCAGCTGGCATATAAGCCGGAATCGTCTCTCACCGTCGATGAGCAACTGTTTCCCACGAAAGCCAGATGCCCATTTACGCAGTATATGCCAAACAAGCCCGACAAATTTGGAATCAAATTTTGGATTCTGGCAGAAGTGGAGACCAAATATTGCCTCAACATCCAGCCTTATGTTGGAAAAGATGACAGCCGGACGACGGGATTGGGCGAACATGTTGTTCTCAAGCTGATGGAACCTTATTACAATTTGGGCTACAACGTTACCACCGACAACTTTTTCACTAGCTACGCGTTGGCCCAGGCACTGCGCAAGAAAAATACATCGATTGTGGGAACCCTTCGCTCCAACAGAAAAGAAGTTCCCAAAGGACAGGAGTTGCAGTTGCACGACAGCGCCTTTTATGAGTGTGACAACGTCACTCTGGTCTCGTATCGAGCAAAGAAGAAGAACAATAAAATAGTTCATCTGCTGTCAACACTGCATCGTGGATCAAAGGTTGGCGAAGACAAGAAAAAATTGCCCGAAATCGTGGCATACTACAACACAGAAAAATGCGGTGTTGATATGTTGGATTCCATGTGTCGTCAGATGTCAACTAAGTCGCCATCACGACGCTGGCCGTTTGCCGTATTCTGCAATTTGCTGGACATAGCCGGAGTCAATGCATGGATTTTGTACACGAAAGTTACTGGCAAAAACATCAGCCGGCGGGAGTTCCTGATGGAGTTGAGTAGGGATCTGCGGAATGTTGGTTCAGAACCTGAGAAAAGTGATTCAGGAGACACGATGTCGGAAGGTTCCAAGTTGTCCCGACGCACGTTGTGTGGTGTTCGGGCGCGGTGCACAAAGAACAAAACAGTCACGAAGTGCCGTATCTGTCGGCTTCCCGCGTGCGGAAAGTGCATGGCGGATATCTGCATGAACTGCGGCCGACAAGAATAAGTATGGATTTCTTGATTTACTGAACTTGAAAATTCTACTATCCACATAAACAGTACAACAATTCTTGTTATTTTCTAATCATAACCATATTCTCTGTTCACAAACATTGCAATGAACGATTATCATACTAGAATCTGACGCATTTAAATGATAATTTCGTTGGTGGTCAATTGACCACGTCCCGCACTTCTAGGTATTATGTGTGTTTTTCCATGTTTTAAAGCGCGCCCTGATGTTTTGATAATATCTCAATAAAGAACACCTATAGCCATGTAAAGTCAGCTAGTGTTGCTTTGTTACCTTTTCAGAACATCGCATAGCAAAGAGAACAAATAGCTAAAGTGGTCAATTGACCACCTCCGTACTTCTAGTGTTAAGATGTAACTAAAATAAGAATTATGATTAGTGTATTTTTGTATGTATTGCAAATGGGTTTGCTTCAAATCTTTCGCTATAATTTT
>JASANE010017061.1:0-51610 GCA_030248225.1 Trileptium ribeirensis
TGTTCCAAATTTGACATCGTCCCGTAGTTAATATTCTATGACGTCCGGTCACTTACTTCCCTAGGGTAGCAAGTTCAAAGTTTAGGATCTATACATTGCAAATGGTGTCCCATTCATATCACTTTCGACGTCCTGGTAAGTCATGTATTTTGATCTTCGGCAAAATCCTTGGTTAATTTCTTCCAAAGTTTAGCTCTTGTATTTTCCCGAATTCCTTGAGGGAGCATCAGTTACGGCTGCCCGAATGTAGATCAAACTCACGCCCCTTATGTGGCTTTTCTGTGTCAGGATTTGCTAGTTATTTTCCAATGGTCATATATAATTATTCGAAACTAATAGTCTCTTTAAATAAATCAGATCCTTACCTATTCAAAAAGGCAGGAGGGCATCTCTCCGACATATGCTACAATAGTTATGGGTTCCCAAGACTTTACAAAACAAAAGTTTTCACAATTTTTGGGAAATTAGCATTTGCACTGGCGCCGCTTGAATTTTGGGTCCCACTAGATTCTGATAACCTTTTAAGAACTATTTCCGAATCAACACTAAAGGTCCGGAAGAGCATGCCTCTGATTCCTATCTGAATACAAACCTACGCTAAACTGGGTCCAAAATCTCATGTCATATGCCAATTTTTTTTTACTTTTCCCGGTTGATCTTGCTCCATGTTTCAGACTGTTTTGTACGCCTTTTACTGATTTCGATCCTAAACTCGTATGATCCTTTAAGTTCTAGGTGCAATGTTTAGAAGCCGGACCTAACCCTTGTTTTTCTCTCGCTTTTTCGTCTTCCCCAACCCATTCCTCTTGATTCTTTGCCCGTATGTAGGATTGCAACTGCTAGTATGTGCGTGTTACCAGTGCAGTTTTCCACTAATTGTGCAATTTTAGAACACTTTAAAATTAATATTTCACTAGTTTGGCACGCAAACAACCGATTCTGTCACCGTTCGAACAAAATACCTATGATGACACAGAGAGAAATATGAAGCTGCATTTGGAACGGAATATACATATGTGAATCTGTGAAAGCTGAAACTCTGCCAAACCTAACTAGTCATGATTCAAAAATATGGAAAAATCCACAAGAGCAATCGGATCGCTCTGAACAAATTTGAGGGTTTTACTCTCCTGAGGACAAAATTTTTCAGAAACCAGCCAAGTTCCAAAGATGTGGCGCCTGTTAGATGATGTATTTTATCCCCAAATTTGAGAATTAATTGTGCTTGTCTAAAAATTTTAGACTAACACATGTCCTGATTTTTCATGAAGACTCTCTTGGCTTTGTGATTTTAACTGCGTAACCATAAATCCTATGACGGACAGAATTTAGGCCGATAGAAGATTGGCTTGCTAATTTATGAAATTTAGTTTGACAAAACAACAGAACTCAAATAGTTTGCAAGTGTCTACATATATGTACTCACATATACCTGGAAACGTAAATTTATCAACATTTATATCCACAAATGCAACAAAATAAATTTAGCTTGAAAATATCGAGCTCGTGCATTAGTGCAAGGTGGTATATGGACTTCTGTTGATTGCTAGATAACGAAGTCATCTATTCGGCATACCAAAAGCCAAAATATTGACTATATTTGATGTCCTGATAGATAATCAATCTACTAGACTATGTTTTGGAAATCGGGCGCTGGATCAGAAATCATAACTATCGAAATCGCCTACAAGAGACACCCCCTCTAGTCAAAATATCCACATGCCCCCTGCAACAGGCTCTAGGCGCGCGGATTATTTAAACCAAATATTGGCAAAATAAGGTGAAATTTGGGGAAAAGTGATAAAAATATTAGGGAAAATTAGGACTAATTTATCACTTATCGGCAAAAATTGGGGAAAAGTTTAGCAAAATTGGGTAAACTTTTGAGGTTCCGAAAATTTCAGAAATTTACCGCCCCCTGGCCAACACCGACCCCCCTCCGCAGAGCTGCCTACCCCAAGAAGAAGAAAATATTTAATACTTACGGCCTAAACCCGTTAAAACAAATAACGTAAATTGAAGTCATGCAAATTGTCAAACAAAGACTTTTGCAAAGTCATGAAATTTTCGTACTAGTCGCTAGACATCAGCACAACGGCGTATTCCCCTCGTTTGACGACCTCCCCCCCGAAGCAATTTACGTTTCTAAGCCGACAGACCTTCAACATCTGTAATTCCCAGGGACGGCAATTCCTGAGGAAAAATGAGCTAAATTATCAAATATTGTGTCAGATTAGGCAAAAACCGGGGTAAAATTTACAAAATTCTAGTGAAGTTTGCAAAATTCGAAATAAATTTTGAGTCCAAAAATTATGAAAATTTATCCTCTTCTATCGAAATCCACTTTCACCTTCCCGCCGGCTGGCTGCATCGCCTTACACATGATGTCTCCCTCGAAAGACCCGCTATTTCCCTGGGATTTCTTACCCCGCTCGTTAATAACTAACTGCGTACCATCTAGTATTTTTAACACTATTTAACATCACGGCATACATAGAGTAAAACATTTATTAAATTTAAATAGGAAAAGAAACGTAATAAAAGGTCATACATGTGCCTGTTATATTTAGCACACGGAATGTTTGTGGAATCTGACTTGGCTTTAAAAATAAATCACTATTCATTTAAAGCCGTGTTCCAGGAATTTTCACTGATTTGTTGGGTTCTGTTGCACCAAATCTTTTTTATGTCGCCTCGGACGAAAAAGTAAAATTAAGCGATCACGAGGAATTGTTTCTGAAACTGAAAAAAGGTGCTTAAAATGTATATGCAAAGAAACATAATCATCAATTTTTTAATCCCGAGAAATTTCATCAAAATGTGCAAAAGTTTTCGCATAGAATATATGTTAAGAACACTACCTTGTCCTAATTATATAATTACACAAGTAGTGACCTCAAATACAACACTAAGACCTTGTCGATAACTTACAGAGGCCTTTCCCTCACAAGGACAAATACCAATTGAATAATGCTAATTCAAGAATGCGTGCTATTGAAATATCAATTATGTGGAAATTGTATGAAACTTAAAATAGAATTTATCAAAATGTTTTAATGTTTGGAATTTAGCAAAGTAAAGAGATTATAAAAATTTTGGGTGAAACTTATAATATGAAACATTTAAATTTAGAACAAGATAGTTTTCATAAACAAAGTTAATATATAATTTGAAGTTAAATATTTAGTTCAGAAAATTATTGTACCAATTTAGGAACACCAAACGGCCCACTACTGTTGGTGCGCTAAATTCTGGAAAGTGCGCTGTACCAAATGTAATTCGCCGTTTTATACGATTAAGAAAGATAACCTCGTTATTCCCAGCTACCGTTTCCCACGACCGTTGGCTTTACTATGCCCTAAAGCAGTAATTCGTGAAAATGCGTAATTTTTGTACCTTTATAGAAAAGAAAGATAGCTCGTTATACTAGTTTGCTGCGAAGATATAGTTTCAGTTTGCTGCGACGATATAGTTTCCTAATGTCCGCTTTACTGACTTTATCTATTTTACCTGACGGTGTCGTCCAACTGATTTTTCGACGTTCCTCTGAGTTATAAATGCCGTTGTTAATATGTCATTATTACATAGCTAGACTTCTCAATCGTGCTTTGCGTGTTGAGTCGAATATGTCGATGTGTAAGTGTCGTGGCTCTAGTAGGTGTCCGGAGTTTAGTATGCTACCAAGGGATTCCCGGGGTTAAAATCCCATTTTTTGTTTCTTTTCACTAAATATATTATTATACCGCTCTCTAAGTTTTGGATTTTTCAAAATTTTAAAATTGTTTTTTCTTTCTTTAAAACTTAAAAGTCTTAAAACTTTCATAATTAGCTATATGCAGTTTAGTCTCAATTTTCTTTTCAAAATTAGTCTTGATCTGGGTTTCGTGGAAGCAGGGGAGGCGAAACATATGCACTGTTTACGTTTATTAATTTTTTATTGTTACCAATTGATAACCTAGCTACTAGGTCGATTATTACGTCAGCTTCTAGCCGGAATCTTGTTTTCTTTTGGTTTTCATGATCTGGGGGAATGGATACAGAAGTACTGTAGGATTATCTTATGCGGTATACTGGCTCTTTGGCTTATTTATTGATACCATTTGTTACGCTAAGAATTGCGTATTGTTGCTGGTCTATTAACCAAGTCAGTGATTAGCTTATTGGGAAGGAGCTTATACTCGGCCCTTATGTCGGCGAAACAATATATCAGGAAACGCCTAAGCTCGGATTTCCGAAATTACGAGTCTGGTTGCATTGGTATTGACTCTTGGAGCGCAAAGAATGCGCATTATTACTTTGCCTGGGTTTTGATGGAGTAGAGTGCAGGAAGGTGTGGCATAATTGAGTACGTGAGAATAGCGGCACAATTAAGTAACCCTAACTCCACTATTATTTAATTAGTAATAGTATTTCTTCTTATAAATTCGGAGTTGAAGTGGTAATAAAGATAGTGGGGGCGATAGAATAGCATAAAGCTAGGCTAGTAATATCTTAAAAATTTCGGCCCCGTTGCGTCGAGTGAGTTATAACTCGCGTGAGAGTACAGGTGGGACTCGAATAAAATTAGTAGTACTACTGCGTCGTCTAGCAGGCTTTCGGTGTCGGCGGTGTTGCTGGTATTATTCTTGAGCAGACAGGGCGAGCAAGGGGTTTGGCTTCGAACGACCACAATCTCCCGTACCCTATACCCAAACACTAGTATAGTCAGCCATTCTTGGGCATACATTGAGCAAACTTCAACTGCATAGTAGTCGACCGCTATGTCGGAGCTTAATCTTTTTCTGCGGCGGTGTAGCTTCGTGCTTACGCGACGCTCCGACCCCCAGCGACTACTATAATACACGAAAGAGAGAATTTAGGCCACCAATTAATACTACACTGACAGTTGGGGTGCGCGAATTCGTGGCCTGGCGTACCACTGAAGTGGTGATCCTTGGTTTCTTTAGTATTCCAACTTTGGTTGATTCACAGGCTAGCGGCTCAGCAATTCGATGCTATACCTTTAACCTTTATCACGCTCTTTTTATGACACCAACGACAGCCGATGACCGTGAACGTTTACTCACTAATTCCGAAGTGCCGTTACCAACTTATATTGAAACGATTTAGCCAGCGACACTTATGCGTATTTAATGTTAGCACTCGACTCATCTCTGGACCAGTATTCCAACTAATCGTTTGACACCAACTAAAACTACGACACGATATAAAAATCTCAAACTCAGGCGAAGCTCCGCGGCATTTCACAAATTTTAGGCACAACACATTCCGCACACTAGTACAAATGTTAACATAAATCGAGTAATTGCACAATGTCCGAATCTCAGATCGATAATACTTAATCAGTAATGAACTCTCCCGTCCATCTGACGCTACTCTAGGCGTCAACACACGCTTACACCGTTTTATTCGCTACACACGTTTCGACTGAAATTCAGATACACGGAGAAGCATGCTCCGGCTTGGGACTACTGCTAATACAATAAGAATACTGACGGGCACGGGTTAAATTGTATTTCGACGCAATTACCGGCATTCAGCACACAACGTTAATTTAACAAATCTAACTCGAGCACTACTCGCGATAAGCCGGTGAGGACACGTCTGTCTCCACTATCCGATAACGAAACTCTATTCACCATCCAACTGGAGAATAAACCCAACATAATCTCTGTACAAAGTTATAATCAAAATCCGAAAACACGATAAATGCAACGCATATTGCAAACCACTACCTCTTACGTGAACTAAACGCCAGTAACAACAAGTTCACTCTAACTACACGTCGATTCGGCTAGCTAGGTCACTAATTTCGAATTAAAAACAAAAATTAGTAATTATCAACAATAGTCATGAAGGCGTCCATATTCAAAAACCACTGCTCGCGAAATTAACCTGAACACCATCATAGAATGACACGTAACACTAATCCATGAAAACCGTCCCTGGAAGTAGCTAGGTAATTATCTAAACTCAAAAAAACCAACTACCATCATATCGTAATACATACTAACTGAAAATAAATTCACTATGCAATAACCAGTAAACATTTATACATATGCAAGACGCCCAACCGGCGAAAACAAATGTTACTCCATACCGTATCAAAGTTACACGCGCTTGCCGCGAATATAATATATATTTTATATAAACAGCTGTGAGATTTTATGCATGAGCTAAGAGGAGTCGAGTTTTTAAAAGCTTCGAATCGTATTTATTATATAATTTAGAAGAAATTTGAATGAAAAATTTGAAAGGAGAAAAGGGGTAGAAAGTTGGGGTGTGGTTTGAGAAAAGTAGAGAGAGGGGGATGGTGAAATTTTAATATGGTGAAGGGGGTACGTAGGGGAGTTGAAATTGGGAATTTGAGGAGTGGGGGTTAAGTATTTAGAAAATAGGAGATGTTTGGAAATTGTAAAAAGTTGGAGAAAAATGGGAATTTTGGAAAGTAGTAATTTATGAAGAATAGAGGAATGGGAAAGGGGTGGAGTAGATATATGAATAGGGGTGGTAAGGGAAAAAGGATATTAAAATTTGGGGGATAGTGGGTGAATTTTGAGGGAATGGGGAATGTTTAAAAAATGAGAGAAGGAGAGAAAAAGGATATTTTTGGAAAGGGTGAATTTATAGGAAATAAAAGAAAGGGAAGGAGAGGGTTTAATATGTGATTAGGTGTAGTTATGAGAAAAAGATATGAAAATTTTATTGAGATTAGTGGAGGTTTGGGTGAGAGGGAGGGTTTGGATTTTGGTAGAAAAATGGGAAAAAGGAGAAAAAGGTATTTTGGGTTGAATTTTGGTTATGTGTAAAAGAAAAGGTTGAATATCAGATATGGGTTGGGAAATAGGGTGTTTATAAAGAAAGAATAAGTTATAAGTAGTTTTTAAGTGTTAACTGTGAGTTTTGGGATGTGGAGGGATGTGCATGAATTTTGGGATTTATATAGATTTGATATATTTTATATCTTTATACAAAATTACATAGCTAGTTTTTAACATATATATAATATATACAGGTACATACATTTACGTAAATATACGCTCATATGCCATGCCGAGGGTGATTGGGAATACCAGGGCGACGTGGGGGCGGCCTTTATGGAAAAGAAAAAGAAAAATTTGTGGTGAAAAAGGCACCAACCCCAACACGCTACTGTACAGTTTTAATAACGTGGTCTGGCAGCCTTTCGGTGTCGGCCTGTTTAAAATAACTGGCGTTATTAGTGTAATTCTAAGGCCTAGGTTGAGCTAATTACGTATATAATCGCATGCTGCACTAGCCGTTCTGTAGTGTGTTGTGTCAACCGACAACGGCTTAATAAAGTAATAGATAACATAAATCTAATCACTATCGCTCAGGTATAAC
The DNA here is from genome assembly GCA_030248225.1 of Trileptium ribeirensis. Taxonomy (NCBI): domain Eukaryota; kingdom Metazoa; phylum Nematoda; class Enoplea; order Enoplida; family Thoracostomopsidae; genus Trileptium; species Trileptium ribeirensis. The sequence goes on from JASANE010017061.1 coordinate 7,366, forward strand.
CTTTAAACACTAGTTGCTATAACTTAGGCCAAGTGTTCGGTAGCGTTAACTTAACCTAAAGGCTAAAGTATTAAATAGGGTTCGTCAAGTGTATGGAAATCAGTGGCCAATGTGTGTGCATAGATTATACGTCAGATTGTGCAAAAGTTACACGTCAGACGGTGCATGAACCTGGTGTCAGACTGTGCAAGAGCCTAGTGGAGAACTGTCCAGGTATTGTCGGAGGAGTATAAGCGTGAGCTAAAAATAACGTAGTACTAAAGAATACTACAGTGGTTGGGATACGAGTATGCAACCAACTGCTATTGTGTTTTACCTAAAGGCAATCGTGAGCTAAAATTCATACGGTAATAAAGAATAACGCCTCGGCTTTCCATCACGAGTTAAACGAACGGTACTACGATTTTAATACGTTAGTCAAGAATAGTGCCGCAAAGTACACGGATGTGATATCGGTGCATTAACATTTTATCACTTTGTAATAAACCTTCTATATACGTGTCTGTTGCCCAATTATCTGAAACTCGAGCAATAGAGCCCAGCAAGTAGCACGCCGCTTCATGAAATATAGTGTACTAGTATCGCTCACGAAAAGAAAGACGCGTCCCACCAGCATTCTACTGGCCACACCTCGAACCGCACAATCATTCGGTGACGAATCCCGTCCCCTTTTTGATACCGATAGCCGTCATAACAAAAATCCCTTATCAACCCCTACCCCATAGAAACAACAAAATAACAGTAAGGGGTCTACCAGGCTACAAGATGGGTTTCGGGTCCAAACCCGTCCCAAAACCGCAAAATTTACGAAAAACCCCGGGTTGGTCAACAAATCCCTTATTATATCCCTCCTTCCGCTGGGTTCTCTTTTCGACCATGTTTCCTTCTTTTCTGTGCTTTTCGTTTCTTTTAATGGTAATTTGCATAATTAGTATTTGTTTTTCGTTTTTGCTAACATACGTTAGCTTCGTTTCTTTTCTTTAGTTCAGCATAGAGTTGGTTTTCATCAAGTTGGGTGAGATACAGCAGCCGAATAACGTTTTTACACTTTAAGTTTCGATTTACGAACGGATTCAGGACTCAGCTTTGGAGATTTTATGCGACAATTATATCCGATACGATTGGTTTCATTCATCTATTTTATCTTGGTTTACCTTTATGTCTGATCAAATAGCTAATAGATCTCACGGCATTTGAATTATATACACGAAGATATTCGAATTTTACGATTGGTTTACGACTTTGTCTGTGTTTAAAGATTTGTCTGTTGCTTTACGTGGTGATTAGAAATTTTGGCACTCCTTGGGTTGGGGGGGGGAAAATGAGGGAATCGTCGTACAGCGATGATTTGGCACCATTCGACTCAGCTCGACGAGGCGAGTTCAACGGTACCAAATTTGACCATATTCCAACAACTTTGAAATTTTTCAAATTTTGCCCTCAGTACTAAGGGGGACACGGTACGTTGAAAAATCGAGAAAAATTTTTTATGAGCAAAATAGACATAAGTAGCATAGATACACGCAGAATGACGAGACAAATTCAACCGTGCCTTATTTATCATGATATTTTCACTCTTTACCTAGTTATGGCTGAAAAACCATTTTCGAACTACTGAGCTCCACGAGACGACTTCAACGATATAAAATGTTACCATATTCAAAATATATTTCGTGACTTTCAGGCTAATTTCAATAATATATTAACTAATCACATTAAATATAGTAATGGCTGCCCGCGGACGCCCAACAAATAACAGATTTAACATTATTAACCCTATTAGAGTTTTTCAACGGAACAATGTTGATAACATTCGTATGACCTACACCCAATTTGTACAGCAATGTCGGACATATGACGACATAATAGAACTAGCGGCTGAATGGGGTTTAATTGCAAATTCCCGGAACTGTGAGTGCGGCGAGGCCATGTATCTAGCGGCTCGATGCGACTTAGGCCGAGGTGGCAATTATGAATGGCGATGCAAAGCATGTCGCCACAAGTCCTCTATACGCCATAACTCATTCTTTGCCGGCCAACACATCTCATTGTTCACTGCACTTTTGGTAATGTTTGCCTACATCGACAATTTGCCCACTGAATGGATTATGCAGCAGGCTAACATTGCATCAGACACAGCAACGAATTGGTATAACTACTATCGTGACATTGCTGTGGCCTACGATAATCAACACTGCCAAAATACTGTACTCGGAGGGCCAGGCCTTGATGTTGAGGTGGACGAATCCATGTTCTTTCGGCAAAAATATAACCGCGGCATGCCCAGAAGGAAACATGGATGGGTCGTCGGCATGATCGAACGTCAAACCGGCAACTGCCTTTTGTTTTCGGTTGCTAATCGTACCGCTGCGACCATCATACCTCTTATCCAGCAACATATACGGCCCGGCACACGCGTCATCACGGACAGTTACCAAACTTATGTCCAAGGTCTCCGCCGCTTACCCAATCCGCAGCCATATCTTCATGCAACGGTCAATCATCACAACCGCCAGTTCGTTCCATGCCCACACCCAGAACATCGATGGCCTCTGGGGAACCCTTAAGAGCTTCATGAAGCGTCGACAAGGCATACCCGACACATTGTTCCACCGTACTTTGATCGAGTTTCAGTTGCGCCGCCGTTTCTCCCACAACATCCTCGGAGCTGTAGTGGGCCAAATTCGCGATCAACATCCTTTTTAATTGTAAGTTGTTATAATTTACGTTGTAATATAAATGTTGGACTAGGCCTAAGCTTTAGACTAAGCCTAAGTCTTAGACTAAGCCTAAGCCTTAGACTAAGCCTAAGCCGGGGGGCTCCGCCCCCCGGCCCCCCGTACTAAGTTGTTCTCCCACTAAACCTAATCACGATATGACCAATGCCAAAGATCTATCCATTTAAACGCATAAGAATTTCATTTAAAAATATCAGTTCTCGCTTGCATTGCCAGTATCGGGCTCCATATGTCGTTACCCTGACTACCTACGGATTCATACCTTACACGGTTCGATAGCGCATGGGATCTTCTATTTCATGTCCAAACTTGAGCCAAATCGGTCCATCCAATAAAAAGTTATGGTAAAAAATGTAAAAAACCCAATATCCACATTTTTAAAAAAATTCCGACCCCTGAAATTAGGGCCCCTTGCTGAAGCCCCCTTAAGAGATAGAGCCCTGAAACCTTCTCCGTTGGAAAGAGCGGTAAAAATTACCCTCCGGTGGGTTAGGGGGGAAGAATTTTACAGCGAAGCTTTAGGAAAAAAATTGCCAGAAAAGCCTCCATATCCCCCAAAAATCCGAAAATAAAAGAATGTTGAATCAGCATATCGGAGGTTATACCTGAAAAGGGGTGACCGTGATCTCGAAGAGATCGGTTTTGGGGGTGAGAGATGATTGGGGGTCCAGAGACTATGGGGGCTATACCTGAAAAGATGGTGGGCCCCTTCCCTGATTTCCTCCCCCCCCAACCCAAGGAGGGCCGAAATTTTAATGCTCGGAGCCTGGAAGTGATCGGACTTTTAATTGGAAGGATATACGAACCTATTGCGTAAGTGATGGTGTGCCTTGTTTCTAACAGGAAATTAACGTTGAGTGACCAAGATAACGGCACAGATAGGTATATTATTTCGTTAATAGATATACAACAGTAATACTATTCTTTCCTGATAAAAAATCGAGAGAGCGTGAGCGTAACAGTAAAAATTATAATGGGCCTCCTTGGAGTTTCAATGCGTACACCCCGTAACTAAGAAATAATCCGTGGAGTTGGTTGGAAAGGAATATACGTGAGCATATTCTGAGTCAGTTTGGGACGCGAGTAACCGGACCAAGTAATTGTCGAGTTACTAGATAGTAGCTGCCAACTACTAACTAGTTATAGCGGGCCTAGCTAGCCGTGTATAAGCGGGAACATTAATATAACGGCAATTATTAGCGTAAATCTAAGACCTTAGGATAATGTAATTAAATAAACGTACGGGTCTAGTCGTCCGGAAGGCTTCGTACCAACCCACAAGGGAAAAGTATTGGCATAACAATATCCTGCAGCGAATCGTTTGGCGACGAGCTGTATGGTTTTAAAGAAATTATTAGCGTAAATCTTAGACACTAGGCTGAGGTAATTAAATTAACATACGGGCCTAGCCGTCCGGAAGGCTTCGTACAAACTTCACAAGAGGATCAAATCGTAATCAGGCGCTAACCTAAATCCAATATAGACTCACAAGTAATTAAAATATTAGTGCGTTCAACCCTGAGTTTGAGAAAGTTACAAACAAGGTTCACTCAAAAAGAAGCTGAAATTTGAGTCAAAACGTAACGGAACACAGTCGAAGCTAAAAACATTCCAAAACTAGTAAGTCATAGGTGGCGTACACAGTGGTGTAAAACGTGGCTTAAACTAAACCGGTGAATAACTGGTTATTGACGCATTATACTAATTTCAAATTAACATTCTAACCTTGGCTCTTTTGGTTTTATGCTGAAACTGCGTAATGAGCAAATCAAAGTAGACACGCCGCAACGCCATACAAATAAAAGTACGTAGAGGTAAAATAGACGCGCGCCGAGACAAGATAGACAGTATTCCCGCCAGCATACAACTGGCCACGCGTACGAGCACCACTTTTTCTGGTGACGAATCCCGTTTCATTTTGAATATGCGATAGCCGTCATAATAAAAATACCTCCAACCCATACCCCTTGGATATAAAAATAAAGCACGAAGGTTGTATATGCTACCAAGGGGTCCAAGGGTTCAAAAACCTTAATTCCCCCTTTCCAACCAAAATTTTAGGTTTTACACAATTTCATATATTTGTTGGCCCCTTCCCGTTGTTCTCGTTCTTTGTTTTTCGTTTTAATTATACCTAATTTGCATTTGTGTTGGGGGTTTATTAGGCTAATAAGGGGTCCCTTGGTCCAAACCTCCCCAGAAACCACAAATTTCCATGCCTCAACCCAAAAACTCAAAATTTCACAAAAATATTTATTGGTCCCTGATCCTTAACTTACAAAGTCTTAAGATTCTATTGTTATGTTCGATGATTTGTATATTTCGCTGCTTTTCTTTTATTAGCTAAGTTATAGTTAGCTTTTGTTTAAAATCTGTCAGTCAGTTGGTTGTTTGTTCTCGTCCAGTGGGGTTGTTAACGAATTTTGGCGAAAAAAAATTTCGCCGTTATTTGTCTTATTATTGTTAAGTTTTATTTTTATGAATTAAATGCTTCCATAGCTACTAAAACGGATGTAGCTTGTCTATTTAACAGGGTTGTGTTCAGAATTGTCTGTCGAGCTTACTAAAGATTTTTAGTTGTGCGAGCTTTACATTTTATAGTTTATTTACAAAGATTATTGATTCTCCACAGACGTGAGATAACAGCGCAAAGAAATACGTTATTTTAAGAGAGTGCTGGAGTTGTGTTTCATACGATTTGTCAGTACGGTGCATGTTTACGACGCGGAATTAAAGAGTGTCGGGACGTGACAATTAAGTATTACTAGTCCCAGCATTAATTATATAATACTTTTCTTCCTCCAAGGTACTGGAATGATAATGTGTTGATTTCACTTTGTATTTTTTCGACTTCATCGGAGGAATGATTCCTCGCTCCAGTGAGGCAGGAACATAGAAGGAAACAATGTAAACTTGTCAGAATACTGGTAAACGGTTACGCACATGGAGTTTGTGCTTGAAAGTTGATAAGGACGATGCACTAACAACCGCTTCAGGAAGGGCATTCCATTTCACTAATAGAGCGATGAGGAAAGAAATGGCGCCTCATATTCAGTCTAGGAGTATCAATAATGTCTATTTTCCACGCATGACCTCGCGAATATGACGCAGCAGGTTTGAAAAACAGGGCAGGATCAATATCAATTCTACCGTGCAGAAGTTTATAAATGAAGATTAAGTCGTTCCGCAATCGACGGGTTTTGAGGCTTTGGACTATAAGCCGAACACGGATTGCCGTGTCCAATGTGCATAACACAGCAGTTTGCTGTGTTAACAGACAGGCACCAGGATTGACTGTAGGTCGCTAAACTATCAAGATCAAACTGAAAGTCATCGGAATCGATTTCGTAGCTAGCTTTATGTAGGCGCCGAGCTAGCCGCAGGTCATCGGCAAATTTAGAGAGTTTGCATGAGACTACATCATCAAGGTCGTGAGTAAAGATAAGGAACAGAAGGGGACCCAGTACCGAGCCCTGAGGAACACCACTCACGACAGGCGCCCAAGAAGAAAGAGAATCATTAACATAGGCACATTGCTTGCGATCGCTCAAATACGATCGGAACCACCGGAGGAGACAACCAGCAGTTCCGTATATCTCGAGTTTGTAAAAGAGAGCTTCATGGGTAACAGAATCGAACGCATTTTGGAAATCTACGTACACTCCGTCCAGTCAGTCACCTTGATCAATAGTTTTGGTGGAAAAGTTCAAATAGTCAAGTAGTTGCGTTGTTGTGGATCTTTTTGAACGGAAACCGTGCTGGGAACCATAGATAAGACTATTATCATTCAAGAACTTAGTGACATTGTCCCGTACAATAGATTCGAAGACCTTGCTCATCGAGGCAGTTAGGCTGATAGGTCGATAGCTAGAACATTTAGTTTTATAACCTTTACCTTTGTAAATAGGGACAATTTTACTTTGTTTCCAACACTCAGGAAAGCAGCCGTTCGATAAGGACTGGTTGAACAATTTTCAAAGGTTCTGCTAATTATAGTTAATATTAGCGTCCTCATCAAAACCGAAGCGGCTTACAACGATATGTAAAAGGAGTGAAGACGTATTAGTTACGTACTACTAATTAGTAATATATTAAAAGATCGAGCCAAAGTGTCAGATGAGCATTACTCGGGCGAGAAATATCAGGTGGGCTTGTGGTTAGTAGTGTGATTTGTTGGGTTTTGCAGCCATTCGGGGCGGCTCAACAAGAAGCATTATTCTTGAGTAGACCGGGGTGAGTAAGGGGGTGTGGATTCGAAGAACCACCTCGAGGTACTCCTGCCTCATAACCAGCCAGTTGGCCAGCCATTGGGGGGTCTAGCGATTGCGCTAAATTCCAACACAGCAGTCGACCGCTATAAAGTTTTAATTAGAGTAGTTTTGCAGCCATTCGGGGCAACTACATTAACATATGAATCAATGAATAACAGCAAGTGGGGTTAATATATCCTGGTTGGACCCAAGGTCACTCCAGCACCCCAAATATGTTTGAAAAACTTAAAATCTAATCCTATACCAGAAACCTGGTAATTGGGTCAATTTTAGTTGATGGCATTGGGAGCTATCAAAAATTTCATACCCAAAGAAAGAATTTCACTTAAACCTGTTAATTTACTGCATTCAAATGTTAACTGTTTTGCAGTTTCCAAATCTTTACCACACCTGCTACACTTATCATTATTTTCAATGGTCACAGTTTTCAAATGTTTCATAAATTGCCGTGCCCAGTCAGAAACTGCACATCGATTGACATTCTGTTTTTATTCAATTTCCATAGAAATCTTTTTATCAATTTCTTTGAAGAAACATCTAGTCTGCAAGCAGTTATTTCCATCGCGCCACTTTGACTGGTGGTCCCTATATGAACAGTCTTTTAAGAAAGTCTTAATTGTGTTACTTATAGGAATGCATGATTCGGGACCCACAAACGCAGTGTCTGATCCCTTCTTAGCCAGCCTATCAGCCACTTCATTCCAAAACTATCCCGGATATCCTTTAATTCAACCTAGTTTCAAGCTATTACTCTTACCAACCCTATTAAGATGGTTTATGCATTCTAGCATGCACCAAAATCTGATTCGGAAATTATCTGATGCCTTAAGTGCAGCTTGAATATCGTTAAAAATAACGATACTTCTGTTCATAAGTTTCTTTTCTTCTAAAATTTCTGCGCATCTGCGTATAGCAGTAACCTCTGCCTGAAAAACAGTTGCATGTCAAACTAGTGGGATGAATACTGATACTTTATTTGGAATAAGGACACCCCCACTACAGCTCCTTTCATTGGCCTTGTTGATCGCTGATCCATCTGTGTAAGATACTATTTCAGTATTTTCCACAGTGTCGACGCTAAAGTCCTCATAAAACCAGAATTGGTTATTCCTTGTTCTTACAACACTATCTGAAGGCATAAGGTTACCATCTGAAGCTCAGAAGGGGACCATATTTGACAGCTTCCTGCTCTGTCGTCGGTTGCCCACGTCCTTTAATGATCACTCCAGAGACCCATACATTTGAGTCTGTGGTATTCCTTCAGCGCCAATTCTTTAGCCGGTATATCAATGGCAGGGAGTAACCGGAATTCCGGTTCCGGCGAAAATCGTGTTCTGGTTGCGGTTCCGGCAAAGGGAGAAAACCATACCGGGACCGAAATTCCGGTTTAAAAATTTTGTTTGAATTTTTCATTTTTGCTTCATCTGTGAGCCAAACATATGTAATATATATTATACAATGATGAAGCTCCAATACAACCAAGCAAAAGAAAATATTAACTAAGCCATTTGCCATCTGAAACGTACGTAGGCCACATAATTTCAGTACGAAATTTTCATAATAACATGCAGGAGTTTGTTAACAAACAGAGCCAGGTCAATGCTTGTAGAGCTGTTTTACACAACCAGAAGTCTGCGGGGTACGTTCGAATTGAACCGGTCCAACTCGGTAACAGAGTATGGCTTACGTAGAAGTACTTAGCGTATGCTTGGCTAACATAAATTGCGTCAAGCACCAGACAGTGCGCTTGTAAACTTTGTAAATCAGTTTAAATTGAATTAAAGTAACGTTATCTGCAGCGCAGACAGAAACTGCCTTCTTGACGATGAACTGTATTTATTGAAACTGTCCGAGCAGTATCAGTTTGTCTCATTTATAGCATTCCGATTAGAAAGTTATCATCATTGTCGTCTAACTCACGGGCACTGTTTGTCCATTGCTAGCCTAAACAATGTCTCTGATCACTGATCAGAAAATTACCTTCTATTATTTTCTATTAGAACCACATAAACCAATAATTTCAAGCATTTTACAGAACAACATGTCACAAACGTATGTGTAGTAAAAGGAGGCGACTGAAGATAGAGCGAAACTGTTTATTCTATGCTCCATGCGCTGTAAGCACATTCAATTTGACGCACTATACGTAAGGGCGTATAGCGGAATGCATTTTTTTGCTCCGGGTGTCCAAAACCGTTATAGTGGTCGATAAATAAATATTAGCTTCCTCAGTCTTTTTAAAGTTTTAGAAAGGCAATAATGCCATCGCAATACATTAAGTCTAATGTAAGTTATTTTTAATGCGTTTTAAATCCACTAGGTATACCTTCATTTCTTCCTTCATTTGTTTTATTATATATAAATCAGGGAATAACCGGAACCGAAATTTACTGGAACCGGAACCGTCCATTTAAACCGGATCCGGAACCTGGTCTTCGAAACCTATATGTAGCAAAACAGATGAAGGAAGAAATGCAGGTACAGTGGATTTAAAATGTGTTAAAAATAACTTTTATATTAAACTTAATGTATTGTGATGGCATTAATGCCTTTCTGGAACTTTAAAGTGACTGAGGAAGCTAAATAATATTTATTTATCGATCAATATATCATTTTTTGAGGCTTGTGCTTGTACTTCAATTTTATTTACAAAGTTTACAAGCGCACTAGCTCGTGCTTGCCGCAAATTCTGTTAGCAAAGCATACACTAAGTACTTCTACGTAAGCCATACTCTGTTACCGAGTTGGACCGGTTTAATTCGAACATACCCCGCAGACTTCTGAATGTGCAAAATAGCTGCTACAAGCATTGACCTGGCTTAGATTTGTTAACAAACTCCTGCAGGTTATTATGAAAAATTCCTACTGAAATTATGTGTCCAACTTACGTTCCACACGACAAATTGCTTAGTTAATCTTTGCTTTTGTTTGGTTGTATTGGAGCTTGATCATTGTATAATATATATTACATTTGTTTGGATCACAGATAAGCAAAAATGTGGAAAATTTCAAACAAAATTTTTAAACCGGAATTCAGGTTCCGGTATGGTTTTTGCCCTTTGCCGGAACCGCAACCGGAACACGATTTTCGCGGGAACCGGAATTCCGGTTACTCCCTGATATAAATTTCGAAGACCAGGTTCCGCATCCGGTTTAAATGGACGGTTCCGGTTGCTGGTTCCCGTTCCGGCAAATTTCGGTTCCGATTATTCCCTGATCAACGGGTATGATATTCAGCACCGCTTGCATGCTATCAAGCGAAGTCGTTCTAAAAGCACCCGTAATCATGCAACAAGCTAATCTTTGAGTCTTTGTGTACGACACCAGATGTAATCTGTGCCACCAGCACACCACGCCAAGCATCAGTGACGTCATAACCACAGACTTTTTGCAAAAAATTTGTTATACCTGGTTTCAACCCCAAGTTACAGCCTGCATATCTTTTAAGTGAGAACATAGGCCTAGTGGCTTTACTACACTTTTCCATCAAATTTGGCTTCCAATTTAATTCGCTGTCTCTTAGACTCAAATATTTAACTTCATTCGAAAGTGGTACAGCTGTACCACCAACTGCCTATACCCGTTTATACTCTTTTTCCTTGTGAAGATGGGGCTATTACTTTATGCTGCGTTCACAGCTAGTCCTCTACTCTCACACCAATGAAATACCCCACTTAAGGCACTCTGGAGTCTATTACAAACAGCTTGTAGAGAAGTAGAAGATACCGTTACTGCCAAATCATCAGAGTACCCCGCACATACAACCCTGTTACTGTTGATGTTTTGCAAGAGTTCATCAACCACCAACCTCAATAGGAGTGGAGATAGCACGCCTCTTTGGGACAATTGGAAGCTTTTACACTGTATCTAGCCACCCCCAATTCAGCTGTTATACTTCTCGTTGAAAGCAATTCTGATAGCCAGTACTTGACACACATTGCATTTGGCCGGTTCTCTAGATTGTCAAGGATAAAAGAAACCCTAGTACAGTCGAAGGCACCAGATATATCCAAAATCATGGCAACTGAATACTAACGAAGGTTCATTTGTCGTTAAATCCGAGAAAACTGCCGTAAACTGAAAAGCCGAAATGGTACTTATGCCTGGTCTGTAGGCATGCTAGTTTTCATGTAGGGGAACCCTTTAAAACTTCATCTCATATATAACTGTTTAGAATTATTTCCAATGCTTTCAACAAAAACGACGAGACGCTTATCGGACGATACGACTTAGAGTCAGTATAGCCGTCTTTGCCTGGCTTCGGAATAAAAATTATTTTACTTTGTCTCCATGACTGAGGAGTATGACGTAGTCGGAGACACGATCTATAAATAGTTACAAAAATATCCAGTATCTGTTCAATGCAAATCTGCAACAGAATCGGATAAATCATATCCGGACCCGGCGCTTTATAAGCACCAAAGCTTCTTCTTACTCATTCAGTCACCTAATTAATCATATTATTCTATTCAATCCACGTCGAGTCGACTGGTTCTAATCGGCCTATTCCTATCAACAAAATTAGCCCCATCGTCGGCCTCACACCGTGGTACATGAGTACGGCGCATTACTTCCAGAGCCTTTTCATCGCTAACCACGTTAAGTACATTTCCGTCTCTGATCCTCCTCAACACATTCCGACTATTCTTTTTCATAATCTTTGTTTATTCTATTACTTTCCAGAACCGAATGAATCGATTCACACAATTTCCTCCATGCTTCCAATTTTCTTTCTTTAATCAGATACACTGATTTTGCAGCATCCTATATTTGTTCCACGTTGTTAAGTCACCATACTTAATCGCCATTCTATAGAGATTCCTGACTTTTTTCTTGGTAATAGCTAGCTTTTAACCCAATTGCATTCAGTATTATAATCTATATTTAAAAAATGATGCATCGTACATAATTGTGCTAAAATTAATTGTAATGGAACAACATCGCGCAACTCGATCGTCAGTAGACCTCTCTACTAATGAACGTTACTGTGCCCATATTGACTGTGGACGTCTCATAAACTATGATACCGGGGATCGATATGTTCAGTGTTGCACGTGTAAACTTTATTTTCATTGTCTATGCGCTAATGTGAGCCTCAACCTCCACAAGGAGATATCACGTGCAAAAGAATCTGGTGGTCAATTGTTTTGGTCATGTCTAAGTTGTTTGCCAACAACAAAGGATATTTTTGAGGGAATATCCACTAATGCATCAAGGCTAGCGTCTTTGAAAAGTGAAATCAACGAGCTTCGAGATATGGTCCAATCAATAGTCAACCGTGATATGAGTGTTCCGCGGGATAGTAACTCTGGAGTTCCTCCATCGTTAAATTTCGGTTTAAGCCACATCCTGCAATTATTGCAGAAGCTGTGTTTGAATTGAAGGATCAGCAACGTCGAGAAAATAACTTAGTTGTATTCAATCTTCCAGAAAATCGAGATGATGCTTCATTTATCGACCAGCTGCTAGTAGCAACAAAGGTGGAGAAAACTGATTTTTGTATTGTTGCATAAATTGCACAACTAATACCAAAGCAACTCGTACCACAAATGAACGAGGAAATGCTAACAATGCAACAGAAGTTCGACGCCCCGCAACTATCCAAATTGTGTTCAGTAAACCGGAGGATCCGTGGAAGGTTCTGAAGGGATGTAGATATCAAGCTGACCAAAATGTAGATAGCGTCTTACGAAAGTGCTCTGTCAAACGTGACCTCACGCCTCTACAGCGTGCGGAAGAGCTCAAGGTCTATAAAAATTATCGAGAACGCCTTGCCATTAAAAAGAATGTTGTCATCTACCGTGGAAGTGTCGTTTCAAAAAGCGACTTGCCTCCCCGCCGGCGGCGGCAGTAAATAAAACGTTAACATTTCAACCATCGCAACAAAACGATCTTGTGAATAACTCCTCGTCTATTTGCTTTCAAACAATAAACAATAATATTACTCATATTCCGAGTGACATTTACGTTCCAAGTTATGTTAAGTGCATACTGTTTAATGCTCAATCTCTACAACCGAAGTTACCTTACATAGTGAATTATTGTGCACAATTTTCGCCAGCCATAATTTTTGTGACTGAAACATGGGGCAGAGAGGGTATATTGGACTCTGAATATGATATACCGGATTATGTCTTATTTCGCTCCGACCGTCTTACACACGCAGGCGGTGTTGCTATATATATATAAGTAAAAGCCTAAAACCTTCAAAATCACCGTTAGATACTTCTATGTATGCTGACTGTATCACATCAGAATGCGTTATAAATGGTGTGAAAGTTTTGCTTTTTTGTGCCTATAGGTCTGCTTCTAACAACACAACAGATGATACCCCACTTATGGGGCTTATTAATGAAGCGGCAAAAAACGGACCTATTATCTTGGCGGGTGACTTTAATTACCCGGAAATTGATTGGCGGACCTTTACTTGGCCACAAAAATGCGATAGCTTCATGCAAATAATTCTTGAATCAAATCTAACGCAATATGTAACCGCCCCAACCCACATACCTAATGTTTTGGACTTAGTTTTCTCAAACGAAATTCAAGTGACAAATTGTTGCATCGATTGTGTAATCGGTGGGTCGGATCATCACACTGTTACGTTTGATATGCCAGGAAACTTACCGACTCCAAGTGTGCTTCCCCGTCGTAACTGGACTCAATGCCGCTGGAGTATGTTTAGAGATGCGGTCACCGCATCACTTATAGATATTTCTAACACTTTTACAGACGTTAATAAACTATGGCTCCACATGAAACGATCGATCGTCGATTGTATTGAAAATTTCTGTCCTTTGCTGCAAGTGACGTCAAAGTGCCGCAAGCCGAAATGGATAACTCGTGAAGTAACAGCTGCAATTAAGCGGCAAAAGAATGCTCATCGTGCTTACAAAAGTCTTGGGACTGAAATAAGTCATTTTAGATACAAACAGACATTCGCTGTTACTGACAATATTGTTAGAAATGCTAAGCATGCCTACGAACTTAAACTTGCTAAACAGGTCGGTATCAATGCATGTAATTTTTGGTCATACAGTCGGCGAAAACTTAAACAAAACGTCGCACCGAGTCCGCTTCGAAAACCTCTAAACAGTAACGAATACTTTTCCACAGACGCCGACAACGCCAACCGTTTTAATGAGCATTTCAGTACAGTGTTTAAACAACCGTACATAGGCCCGTCTGTTGCCCAAATTACATTGCGTTCCAAACTACGTGAAGTGAAAATTACTGCGGTAATTGTTTATGACATGATACAAAAACTAAAACCATGCTCCGCTCCAGGTGATGACAAAATCTCAAATACTGTTTTAATTAAATGTGCATCGGTTCTTTCACCTGCTTTATCTCATCTTTTCAACTTGTCACTGAGCAGCGCTACACTTCCAGACGATTGGCTTAACGCATGCGTCGTTCCACTTTATAAAAAGGGGGATCGACACAATCCCGACAATTATCGCACAATTTCATTGACTTCGTCAACGTGTAAGCTGTTGGAAAAAATAATTGCCTCAGCTATTGTTCGTAATTTTTCCGTAAACAATTGCTGCAAACCTCTCTGTTTGGTTTTTTTACCTGGCCGCACTACCACTCTAGAACTGTTGCACTTCATGAACTACGTTGTAAGTAGTGTGGACCAGGGGATTAACGTAGATGCTTTATTCTTAGATATTAAAAAGGCTTTTGACTCAGTCCCCCATGCGCGACTAATTCTGAAACTTGAAGCGTACGGCATTTGTGATTCGTTGTTGGTATGGATCAAAGCTTTTTTGTATAATAGAACTCAAATTGTTAAACTGGGCAGCTCATTTTCAACACCTGTTCAAGTAACTAGTGGGGTGCCCCAGGGTTCGGTCCTGGGACCAATTCCATTCATTGCCTATATGGACGATATTGATCAGCGTTGCTCGTGTTTTATCGGTAAATTTGCCGATGATACGAGATTAGCTATGCGGGTGTCGTCCAACTGTAACGCTAATGACTTTCAATATAACATTGACGCTGTCGGCCAATGGTCTATCGCCATTGGACTACGGTTTGCCCCACATAAATGCAGCATTGTCCGATTTGGTAGGAACCCGGTGAATTTCAACTATACTTTATACAACGAGACTTTAGGTGCTGAATCGGAGGTTCGAGATTTGGGTGTTTTGGTGTGCGATAACCTGAAATCATCCCCTCATTGTAACTTTATTGTAAAAAAGCTTTTTGTGTCTGGTTCTCAATTAAACGGACGTTTACTTTCATGGACAAGGCAATTTTTCTCCCACTTTTTAAAGGATTAGTGCGACCAGTATTAGAATATGCAACAGAAACGTGGTCTCCTTACCTTATTAGAGACATTGTATTATTGGAAAGTGTGCAGCGTAAAGCTACCAAAAGTGTTGTTGGTATACATCATTGGTCGTATGCGCATCGTTTGATGTTCCTCGGTTTGCAAAAGTTACACACGCGTAGGTTACGTCAAGACTTAATTTTCGTTTATAAATTGTTAAACGAGCAGCTGAAGTATGATTGGACGGCGTTTTTTGAATTCGCATCTGACGTGGGTACTAGAGGACATCCCCTCAAACTTCGTCCTAAATTAACGCCTCGTCATGACTTTGCCAAAAACTTTTTTGCATACCGAGTAATTGAACAGTGGAACGCGCTTCCTGTGGAAGTAGTCACAGCTTCGTCCGTCAACGTCTTCAAAGAACGCCTCCACGCTTACGGATGCTTGCCAATTTTGTAACGTTTGCTGCTGCTGCTCTCTGCTTTCGTCAGCGTTTCAATGATCAATCAATGCATCATAACTCAAACAGCCGGAATTTTGGTTTCCGGTTATATATCGCCCGTTGCCGTTAACCGTGCCTGAAAGCCGCCTGACGTATGATGCAGGGGAGAGAAGAAAGAAGGAGGAAAAAGGAAAAAAAAGAAAGAAGAAAAAGACAAGACCCCCCCAAAAAAAAAAAAGTTCCGGTTATTCCCTGATCACTAAGTAAGCTTTGTTAAAAACGCCAGAATGCAGTTCTTTTGCGTTTAGACTCTCCACATCAGCAAATAATCTTTGAATGAAGAACCATAAAAACCATTCGTGAAATGCTTGATGTGATCTAGAACACCGCTCCACTAATTTTATATCCGACCGTAGCTCCACGTAGATAAACACAAATTGATTAGCTATATAAATCACCCACCAAATACAAGGATTTAAAAATAAAACTGATGTAACATATTAAACACTAGCGAGCATTTAGAAGCAGCCGATGTTTGCAGATCAACTCCCAACTCAACTAAAATCAAAAATAAAATCCTAAACGTATATTACCTAGTTAGGAAAACGAGTCCAAAATATGCAAATTAGGTATGTAAAAATCATAAAATTTAATAAATTTTAAATTTTAAGATCTGATTTGGGTAGTGGCCCATGTAA
The DNA here is from genome assembly GCA_030248225.1 of Trileptium ribeirensis. Taxonomy (NCBI): domain Eukaryota; kingdom Metazoa; phylum Nematoda; class Enoplea; order Enoplida; family Thoracostomopsidae; genus Trileptium; species Trileptium ribeirensis. The sequence continues at coordinate 23,793 of JASANE010017061.1, forward strand.
TAGAGAATTTTGTGAAATTGAAATTTTTACTAAACTAATTACATAAACGATGTTCTTGAAACTCTAATTACAAGATGAGTCCATCGGAATAGATGGAGTGCCAGTTTTAGTAGGAATCAACGGAGGCCACAAGTAGTTATAGTGCTTCACATTTATCACAGAAGCATTTTCTGGCAATGAAGTATGCACGTCTATTAATTCGCAGTAAGACTAGCGAATTTCGTCGATAATATCAGTTTCCTTGACTTTGTTTAACGTACCATTTCTTCCCCCAGCATGGTACGTGTGTGAGAGAGCTTTATTCCTGGATCTGCGTTGATTTGCCATGCGAAGAGGAGATCGCCTCGCATTGGAGCAAGGCGTGATGTTGAGTTGAAAAACATATTAATATTCGTAAGCATTGAGGAACCCGGATTCGTGAAGCTTCTTTTTTAACAGTGACAACGAAGTTGCACTTACGATATCGGTTGGAAGCGCGTTCCAAGCTCGAACTACACGGTGAGGAAAAAAGTGTCTACGACAATCTAGGCGAGGAGTGTCAATTGGTTCCAGCTTAAAGTTATGCCCTCGAGTGCTGGGGAAACCAGTTTTTACTTACATTGATTATGGTCCGCGTAGGGTTAGTAAGAGCTCGATTAGTGAATACTTGCAGTTTATTAAACGCTGTATAGAGACACTGTCGATGTTATTTCCGATCTATTGTTTCTAGAAATGGAGTGTTGACAGAAAACTGAGTGTACTCACTGCACATTGTAACACATATGAGTATCATTATTACTACACAATATTTTACACAAATGTACCAATAATTCGTGTTATTGCTATAAATATGGTGTAATAATCCTGGCGATTGTACAATTTTTGTAGTGAATATACAGAGTGTTGCTACAATAACGAGACGTTGGTGCAGCAATAATTGGTGTTATTACTATAAATTTTGTTGCAAAAGTAATGCCCGATGGGTTCTTTTTGGGCTGGGGGATCAGCAAGTGATGGCACGCCGCTGAAATTGGTACGAATCGACTAAGCTCGACGAGCTGAGTTCAAAAATACGGCATACCTCCATTTTTCGAAAAAAATTTTTTTTCATTTTTTTTCTATTTTTACCCAATGGTCCTGTGAAATGTCACCTGAAATTTTTGAAATCTTTTTTGCAAAATAGATATGATGCACCTAGATCGATCCAGCAGGGAATAACCGGAACCGGAACCAGCAACCGGAACCGTCCATTTAAACCGGATCCGGAACCTGGTCTTCGAAATTTATATATAGTAAAACAGATTATGGAAGAAATGAAGGTATAGTGGATTTAAAATGCATTAAAAATAACTTTTACATTAAACTTAATATATTGCGATGGTATTATTGCCTTTCTGAAACTTTAAAGAGACTGAGGAAGCTAATAATGTTTATTTATCGATCAAATATGTCGGTTTTTGGACATTCAGAGCAAAAAATGTCTTCCACTATACACCATTGCGTATACTGCGTTAAATCGAATGTGCTTACAAAGCTTGGAGCGTAGAATACACACTTTCTTCCAGTCGCCTCCCTTTACTACACATACGTTTGTTGCATGTTCTTCTGTAGGAAATTTAAAATTATTGGTTTATAGGATTCTAAGAGAAAATAATAGATAGAAGGTAATTTTCTGATCAATGGTCAGAGACACATGTAGTGCCTATATTCAACAAGAGTGATCCGACATTACCAATTAATTACAGGCCTATTTCACTAACAAGCTCTGTCTGCAGAGTGCTTGAGAAAATTATTTATAAGCAGCTTATGAATTTTTTAGTGAGAAATTCATTGCTTTCTACTGTTCAACATGGCTTTTTAGAAAGGACGTCAACATGTACTCAACTGTTGGATTTAAATAACGACATAGCTAAGCCAATTGATACTAAACTGGCTACTGATGTTGTTTACATAGATTTTAGTAAAGCTTTTGATAAAGTGTCGCATCGAAAACTTCTACAGAAACTGGCTCGTTTTGGAGTTTGTGGTGCGTTATTTAGTTGGTTTAAAAAATTTTTGACTAACAGACTTCAGTGTGTTAAGGTTGGTACACATTTTTCTTATATGTGTCGTGTTTTGTCTGGTGTCCCGCAGGGATCGGTATTAGGACCTTTGTTATTTTTAATCTATATTAACGATATATGTACAGTCGTTCAGTGGTCTAAGATTAAGTTGTTTGCAGATGATGCCAAGTTGTATCGCGAGATAAAAAAAGACACAGATATGTTGTTTCTTCAGGAAGATTTAAATGCTGTAGCACATTGGTCGTCTGTATGGCAACTTCCAATTGCTATTAATAAATGTCAAAATATGAGGTTCGGTTCGGTTAACACTGAACATAGATCTTATTTCATAGATGGTATAGAAATCTGTTGGAGAGAAGAAGCCTGTGATCTTGGAGTTATGTTCAACAAAAGATTTAAATCTTTTTCGCACGTGAATGCTGTATGTAAAAAAGCTTATAATATCATCAATCTATTGTTCAGATCTTTTCCACGGAGCAGTAATGAATCGATCGTTGTGGCATATAGAAGTTTTGTTTTGCCCATTATGGAATACTGTTCCCCGGTTTGGTCTCCCCATTTGCAAGGTGATATTGATAAAATTGAAAAGGTTCAGCGATACTTTACGCGGCAAGTTTTCAGTAGGATCAATGTGCCAAATTTAACATATGTTGAGCGTCTTTCTATGTTAGATTTGAAACCATTAGAACATCGACGATTGATCAACGATTTGACTATGTGCTATAAAATAGTGCATAATGAAGTAGACATAAAATTTAGTGATTTTTTCGCATTAAATCGTGATGCTAGAACTAGAGGGCACTCGTGAAAATTGTTCGTTTGCAGTAGTAGATCGGATGTGGGTAAATATTGTTTTGCTAGAAGAGTTGTGCGTGTCTGGAATTGGCTGCCTGAAACTGTATGTGGGTTACCTGTAGTCACTGCTTCGACTTGCACTAACTTCAAAAAACGACTGGATAAACTTAACCTGGAACATTGGTTGAAATTTTCTAGGTGACTAGCTTTGTTTGTTTTTCTCGATAGGTGTTGATATATATATATATATATATATATATATATATATATGAAAATGATGGGTGTATATAAGCGGGTGTTTCTGCCCCTTTACATTCCTCCCCCTCCCGGCATTCGTGAAAGAATACATTATATTGTTGAGTTTTAATAACTGTTGCCTGCTCTGTTATATGTTTTATATTTAATTCTGTAAACATTTATCTGTTTGGCTTCAACATAGTTTATATTTTTCGCTCTTTATACTTAGTTGCATTATACTATTTTATAAATTTGTTTTTTTGCATATTTACTTTGTATAGGGCTACTGGATGTTCTCTTGGTCACAGGAGTTGGATCGGGTTGTGCGACCCCCAGCGTCTTGTGGTTTGGAGATGATGCAGTAGTACCATGTGGCTGTGAAATAAATTAAAAAAATGGGTAAGATAAGGCGTTTGTTTTTTCTTTGTATAATTACCGTTAAGTGCTAGAAATCCATCGGTCCATAATGTTTCAGAACTAGTTAAATGTCATAGCCTATATCAACTAGATTTGCCAGTATGATTTGATACTTCGCTTTCTTTCTTTTTTATTTCTGTCAAAATGCCTTGTCTAACTTGCCGGGCTGGTTGGTGGGAACTTATTATTAATATTATTATTACACTGTTTAGGCTAGCGTTGGACAAACAGTGCCCGTCAGTTAGATCATAATAATGATAACTTTCTAACCAGAATGCTATAAATGACACACACTGTGATGCTGCTCGCACAGTTTCAGTAAATACAGTTCATTGCCAAGAAAGCAGTTTCTAGCTGCGTTGCATATAACGTTAGTTTACTTCAATTTAGACTGATTTACCAAGTTTACAAGCGCACTGGCGGGTGCCTGATGCAATTTATGTTAGCCAAGCATACACTAAGTACTTCTGCGTAAGCCATACTATGTTACCGAGTTAGACCGGTTGAATTCAAACGTATCCCACAGACTTCTGGATGTGTAAAATACCTGCTACAAGCATCAACCTGGCTTTGATTTAACAAACTCCTGCAGGTTATTATGAAAAATTCCTGCTCAAATTATGTGCCCTACTTATTTCACACGGCCAATTGGTTAATTAATATTTTCTTTTGCTTGACATTATTGGAGCTTGATCATTGTATAATATATATTAAATATGTTTGGATTACAGGATGAAGCAAAAAACTTGGAAAATTCCAAACAAAATTTTTAAACCGGAATTCCGGTTCCGGTATGGTTTTTTCCCTTTGCCGGAACCGCAACCGGAACACGATTTTCGCCGGAACCGGAACCGGAATTCCGGTTACTCCCTGCGATCCAGCATTACAGGAGGAACTCAATGGTACCATTCATATCGATATATCTGGCCTCCCTCTGAAGTTATCCGCAAGAACAGTTAACCACTTCGGAAGCAACGCTTTGAGAACGCTCGATTGATGATTTATTTTCCATTTTTTATATTTTACAGCATAATATTAAGCTATGGCAGCACGTGGCAGACTTCCAAATACTAGATTTAACATTTCGCCCCTTAATACTATACTTCCTGAACCTGATATTAACAATTTGCGCATGACCTATAACCAAATGGTGCGTAGAACAAGTACATATGAAGATACTATTGTTCTGCTTGCCCAATGGAGACCTATCGCTAACAACCAACAATGTACATGTGGCGACGCGATGTATTTGGCTGCGCGTAATGACCTCGCGCGCCTTGACAATTACGAATGGCGCTGTAAAACTGCCGAGCCAAATTATCTATTCGAAGAGGCTCATTTTTTGCCGGTAACCGGATAACATTGGAAACGACACTCGTGATCATTTTCGGCTACATCAACAACTTACCTTCAAACTTCATTCGCTTACAAACAGGGGTCGCCACAGATACCATTATGACTACTGTAGGGACGTCGCTGTCGCTTACGACCGTGATCATTGGCAAAATAGCATGTTGGGCGGCCCAGGTATAGACGTAGAAGTTGAGGAGTCGAAGTTTTTTCGACAAAAATATAACCGTGGCATGCCACGTCGTCAGCATGGTTGGGTGGTAGGAATGATTGAACGACAAACGAGCATGTGTCTAGTTTTCCACGTCCCCAATCGCACCATCAACACAATCATGTCTCAAATATTTCAACATATCCGACCGGGAACCCGCATCATCACCGGCAGCTTCCAGACCTACATCCAAGGACTTCGCCGCCTACCTAGCCCCGAGCAATATACTCGCGCCACGGTCAACCAACATAACCGCCAATTCCTTAATCCCGACGCCCATATGCAAAACATTCGATGGTCTCTGTGGAAATATGAAAACCTTCATTCGGCGACGCCAAGGTGTTCCTCATAGCCTATTCCAGCGAACCCTTATTGAATTTCAATGGCGACGACAATTCGCTGAAAATATTTTCGGTGCACCCATTGCCCAAATCGGAAATATGTATCGCGTCTAGAGGTTAGTTCCACTGTCTGTAATACATTTTCTTATAGAGTTCTAGATTAAGCCTAACAAAATAAGCCTAAGCATTAGACTAAGCCTAAGAATAAGCCGCTGCGCTGGCTAACTGCCACAGTTTCGGGTGCACAGTACTGGTGCTTCTTCGCCTGCGTTTGGCGGTGCAGTATTTCCGGATACCCTAACCTAAGCTTCAAGCTTATCCTAAAACTGAGCCCAGTCTAAACCTAATTTCCAAACATCAAAATAATCATTTTTCGCTTGCATTCCCGATATCGGGAGCCATATCTTCTTGTGACGGATAGTAATCGTATGCATATGCATCGCCGTATAGCACATTGCATTTTCTATATCATATCCAAATTTGAGCCCAATCGGTCAATCCAATCTAAAGTTATATCCAAACAGGTCAAAAAACCAAAATCCATATTTCTAAAAAAATCCGACCCCTGAAATTGGGCACCTCTCCTGAACCCCCTTGAAGAACTAGAGCAATTACATGTAAAAATAAACAAAATAGTATAACACGTTAATATGAGCACCACATTGTTGAACCTTTTAATAACATAGCTAGGACGAATAAATAAATAAATAAAATAATACAACTCTTTATTGCTGCTGTCCAAAAGTCTGCGATAAAGAGTAATTATAATACATAATTTAACTTAATAAGTAACTAATAATTAAATATTAATTCAAAACTTTGATTGTTTTTATTTAACCTGAAATGGCAACCGGTAAAGCCGATGAAAGCACAGATCCGTCCGAAGACTTATGTGGCGTTTGCTCGAAGGCTGTGTCCGTCAGTGGCATTCAGTGCGGTAAGTGCTGCTGCTGGCTTCATTTTCCATGCATCGGGCTTACTGCAAACTCAAAGGTGTTAGAAAATGACCATGTTGTCATCTTTTGCCCTAGCTGTCTGGTGGCTTTCCGATCTTCCAAAGCAGTTGGAAAACAGTCTACTGAAACTGAAACAAGGATGTCAGGACTCGAAGCGAAAGTTGACAAACTGATTACGACATTGGCTCCACTTCTATCAAATAATGAGTCAGACCTGCCATCAAAGGAGGTTCCGAAGCCGACATTTGCAAGTATGGCGGCCAAAAATTCTGGACCCGGAGGCAGGGTGGTTACAATTTCTGATATAAAAGAAATCAAAGAGGATGAGGCACATCGTCGCTGTGGAGTTATTCGAGGCATGGCCGAAGCCGGGCACGACTTGGAGGATGCTACAGAGCTCTGTCGATCTCTTGATCCGTCCGTCTCAATAGTGAAAGTCTTTCGTTTGGGTCTCGTCCCAAAGGCAACTGCTGACATCCCAGTACCAGCTCCAAGGTTGCTGAAGATAGAATTCGCGAGTTCTTCATGTTTACGAGCGGTGCTATCAGAAACTCGAAAATTACGATCTATTGAGAAGTATAAAAACGTATTCATAAGGCGGTCAATGACTGATTCTGAGCGAAAACAATTGTCGAACACATATCGTCGAATGGAATCATTAAACTCGGCTTTACCTGACGGCACCACTACCAAATACGTGGTTTTAAAAGAAGCTGTAGTGAAGTTCATAAATTGTGAGAAAGAAATGGATTCTGGGCGTCTAATTAACGGTCAACGCGATAGAGACTTTGTGGACACCTTGCCGGAAAACTAATATATGGGGTAAATCATGAAACCCGTGATGAAAATAATTTTAGTAATGGTTACAACAGCAACAATAAGAGTAACAGAATTAATAATAATAATAATAATAATAATATGAAAGGAACATCAATTACTCATACTGGCTTAAACTGTATTCTAATTAATGCTAGAAGTCTCCGAAATAAAATCGATGACCTTCTGTTTCTTTTAAATATGGAAGTTTATGACATTGTTTGTGTATCTGAAACTTGGTTTGACATAAATTTCAAAAATTCGTTGATAAGTAACAGTAAGTATAGTATTTTTCGAAAAGATCGTTCCTTTGGTAGAGGCGGCGGAGTTCTAATACTAATCAAAAATGCTATAAAATGCACCGAGGTTGTGATACCCAACGCTTTTAGTTGCTTAGAACTTATTGCTGTCGATATTTATGTTCAAAATGTCCATAGGTTAGTTTGTGTATATAGGTCACCTACACACGCAGTTGATTATATGAATTTGCTTAAAAATTGCATAACCGATTTGTGCAATGATGCCGGAGTATACACAATTGTTGGCGATTTCAACATGCCTTTGTACAATTGGTCGTATCTAACCTTCCCAGATTCGGAAATATACATTACTTTTAATGAAATGATTGCCTTAAATGGTCTAGTTCAATTAGTTCATTCCCCTACGCGGGAAAATGCGATCCTTGATTTAGTCTTAACAAATCAGCAACTCGATGTTTTATCTATTAATGTTGTTGAAAACTTTTCTACCAGTGATCATTGTTCTGTTGTATTTACGATATGTGGTTTTCGTTTACCTGATGTAAATTCATACAGTGTATTTAATTACAAACATGGAAATTATAATGCTATTTCTAATGTACTGTCATTAATTAATTGGGATATTGTTTTCAATTCTAATATGGATGTTAATGATATGTGGATTCAATTTAAATCTGTAATTTTACGTTTAATTGAGAAACATATTCCAAAGGTACAGATTCGTAAAAAACGCAAATCGTATCCGGCGTATATATTTCGTGCAATAAGTAAGAAAAGAATGTTATGGCGTTTTGGAAGACGTACAGGTCGTTATAACAGTTATAAAAAACAAGCTAAAACTGTTTCAAAATTAATATTTAATTTCAATCGGCTTAAAAATTGCATAACCGTTTGGAGGGCAATCTATACACAATTGTTGGCGATTTCAACATGCCTTTGTACAATTGGTCGTACCTAACCTTCCCTGATTCGGAAATATACATTACTTTTAATGAAATGATTGCCTTAAATGGTCTAGTTCAATTAGTTCATTCCCCTACGCGGGAAAATGCGATCCTTGATTTAGTCTTAACAAATCAGCAACTCGATGTTTTATCTATTAATGTTGTTGAAAACTTTTCTACCAGTGATCATTGTTCTGTTGTATTTACGATATGTGGTTTTCGTTTACCTGATGTAATTCATACAGTGTATTTAATTACAAACATGGAAATTATAATGCTATTTCTAATGTACTGTCATTAATTAATTGGGATATTGTTTTCAATTCTAATATGGATGTTAATGATATGTGGATTCAATTTAAATCTGTAATTTTACGTTTAATTGAGAAACATATTCCAAAGGTACAGATTCGTAAAAAACGCAAATCGTACCCGGCGTATATATTTCGTGCAATAAGTAAGAAAAAGAATGTTATGGCGTTTTGGAAGACGTACAGGTCGTTATAACATGTCTTATAAAAAACAAGCTAAAACTGTTTCAAAATTAAATTTATTTTCAACCGGTCTTGTGAGCGGAAATTCATTATCGCCCTTTGCCGGAACCGCAACGGAACACGATTTTCAGGCTTTCATCGAGTGAAATCGTCGCACCTATTAACGACTCATCTGGCAGTCTAACTGACAACAAACTTCTAAAATCACAATGTTTTAACCGTTATTTTTCGTCTGTTTTTTCTATGGATAATAATATTTGTCCAAACATTGTGTCTAAAACGGAATCTTTATGTACTGATGTATGTTTTGATGTTTATGAAGTTTATTTAATTTTGTGTAAACTTGATTTGAAATCCAGTCATTCTCCTGATAATATTTGTTCGTTTGTTTTGAAAAAGCTAGCATTTGTAGTAGCATATCCTCTTTCACTTATATTTCAGTGTTCCTTCTCGCAGTCAATTTTACCCGATGACTGGTGCACAGCTGACGTAATACCGGTATTCAAAAAAGGTGCTTCATCTAAAGTTCAAAATTATCGACCAATTTCACTTACTTGCATTTGTTGTAAAGTTATGGAAAAAATAATTCAAAAAAGAATTTTGAATCATCTGACGCAAAATGGTCTAGTTAGCGAATTTCAACATGGGTTCATTCCAAAACGCTCTAGTTGTACTCAGCTTTTAACTTGTGCACAAGAATATGCTCACATACTCGATAATCATATGTTTATTGGGATTGATGTCATATACATCGATTTCGCAAAAGCTTTTGATACAGTAGTTCATAGCAAACTTTTATCAAAAGTGCAAAGCTATGGTATTAAAGGCAAGTTGTTATTGTGGATAGCTTCATTCTTAATAAATAGGAAACAAAGAGTTAAAATTGATTCTGTATTTTCTAGCTATTGCTCTGTGGTTTCAGGAGTGCCCCAAGGCTCTGTCTTGGGACCTCTTTTGTTCACTATTTACATTAATGATATTTCTAACGTATTATATTCTGGAGTACATTGCAAACTGTTTGCTGATGATCTAAAACTTTTTGTTCCGGTACCCAAATATAGGCCAATTTCAGCAAAAATTTTATTACAAGAAACTCTTTCACAGCTTTTTCAGTACGCGGAAACTTGGCAATTAACTATATCCTATGAAAAATGCAAAGTAATGTATATTGGAAAGAACAATTTTTCCTATTACTATACACTAAACGGTTTTGTTTTGGAAGAAGTTACACGGTTTAATGACTTGGGTGTTCTTTTTTGCAACGATATGAAGTTTTCTGACCACTGCCGAAATATCGCGCGTAAAGCTAAGATCTTTATTTCATTAATGTTTAAATGTTTTCATGTCTTAACTATATCTGAGCTTATATGTGTGTATAAATCGTATGTACTACCCATTCTAGAGTATTGCTCACCCGTCTGGTCTCCATATATGTTAGGAGATATTGATACACTTGAAAAAGTACAAAGATATTTTACTCGCAGATTATTTCATAAATTTAATCTTCCGTCGACATCATATGTCGAAAGACTTAACTATCTGAAACTGCATTCGCTGGAACTTAGAAGAATACATATAGATTTGTATACATGCTATAAAATTTTTCATAATGAGATTGACTTAGACAAAGATATGTTCTGGTCTTTTTCATCAGAAAATAGGACCAGAGGACACAACGCTAAGATAGACATAGGTCATTATAGATTAGAGTCACTGAAACATTCATTTTTCAATCGCATTAAACCTATTTGGAATAACTTGCCAGTTACTTGGCGCGGAAAACCTGTTGTCCTAGCTATGAATATTACGCGGTTTAAAAGAATTATTAATGAATTAAATTTTACATCTTTCATTCAGTTTAATCGTAGCATGATTTAAGATAGATGAAGATAAGTGGTTTACCCCATTCATCTTTTACTGTTTATTGATGGATGTATACTGTTAATCTTGTATTTCATATGGTTTGTTTCTGTATAATATATATTATTTATATTCATAATTTGATGTTTAACAGTGTTTACCTTTAATAAACTTTTTGAGTTGAGTTGAGTTGATTTCACCGACTCAACCGTAAGGCTAAAATAAAAATAAAAATTATCTAAACTGCAGTTTAGCTAAGCTTAAAAACAAATGCATTTTATGCAAATTAGGTAAGTTTAAGTAAAGCAAGAATATTAAATAATAATATAAATAAATAATAATAATAATAGGAAAATTGTTTGGAAAAATAATTGGAAAAATGTTTTATTTTAAACATAAAACCCAAACTTTTAAAAAAATTTTAGGGACCAATGAGTAAGTAAAAATTTTAAAAAACCGAATCTATAAGTTTTTATAGCCTAACAGACCCCGACACTCATGAGGCACAAAAATTGTCCAGCTGTAAAAAGTTTCATTCTAGAACTACGCAACGTGCTAGCTACGTATTTATGGACAAATTATTTATAGTTATCAATTACACTAGTCTTATTTCCTGCAGCCCCGGCTCACTGTCGAGCTAACGTGTGAGACGGTGTACACGCGTTAACCTGGATGTCCCATGATTACATCGCGATCACCCCGCCTAGCTGTTTACCACAGTGAGTTAACGGAATATGTTCACCTACGGATAAAAAAGCAAACAGTTTATCCCACACATTCGGTCGCTCCGAGGCCTAATGGGTTACAAAGGGTCTGCTGGGGATGGGGGTGCTCACCTCATGATAAGACCAGATGCCCTCGTGTGGTAAGATGTCCTCAAGGTAGGTGCCGAAAAATGTTAACGACTATCCGCCCTCCCATCACCAATTTTTTGTAATTTAACCCCCAAATCCCAATTTTCAGCTAATTTTGTAATTCTTCTAAAAAATTTCGCCGTACTAGGTGGCAGGTGAGGTGGTACCCTCAGGAAAAAGCCAAGTCCTAGGGAAGGAGGAGGAGTCAGGCGTGAGGAAGTCGTGATCCCTGATTCACTTGGTTCTGCATGTTTGGCCCATATTTAGGTATACAGATCTCCAAAATTTAAAACAAATACAGACGTACTGTAGCACGTCATAGTAGGATAGAACTGAGCGATTTTGCACGACATTGAACGTACACGCCGAAGCAGGAGAGCCTACCCCCTGAGGCGTCGGACCCTCTCCCAGGCTGTCGTCTACCGCCTTCAACGGTACAATCCAAACCTGTTCCACTAGGCTTCGCACCATCTATCCTCCCGCGCCGAATGCTCGTGAAAAATTTTCGCAATATAAGGGAAGAGCAAAAATTTTGCTTAGTTTATGCTAAATTTTTTTACATGATTTTAACGATTACCTTGGTGTAGACAAAACAAGGAAGATCGAATATTTTTTGGCCTAAAAACTGAGAGTTTTTATTCTGTGCCCTTCGAAACTTAGACATACATATGAAGGCTTTGTCGATAAACACAGCCAGTGATAAACACTATAGATATCCTTCCATATCTTCTCCACTTGCAGCCGTTGGCATAACATTACGTTGCATTAATAATGTAACAGAGAGAAAAGATAACCTCGGCAAAATAATATTACTTGATAATAATTATTTGTTGACGTTTTATCTTGGTATAAACGTTTTTATAACAATTATTGGTCTCATAAGGTTCTTGTTTGAACTTCACACAAACCCTTAGTCTATGTCAGAGAAGCTGTCTTCTGAACCCTCCATACTAAAACTATTCTTTTGGTAACGTTAAACGTAAATTCTCCTGAAGCTTGCTTGGTATATTTCACATGGTAACAGTATAATTGCATACAGTTTGTAAACGCTCACGAAACATAGTGGCTAAAAATAGCTAACAGCCGAAAACTCTGTACCGTTACTAATGGTTGTAATTAGTTGTACATAGCGGACAAGCACAACGGTGGCTAGTTTGTTAACCAACTTTGTGGCCAATGTTTGCTGTATTTACGATTAAGGTGTACTGAACCACGTCATGAATTTTCTCAGTTTATTACGTGTAAACATCCGATGTTCTGCATCAAACTCCCGCACTACTTCTTGTCTTTCTAATTCGCGTTATTTTGAAAGACGTTATTTTAACCGCTGTCAATCTTTCCTAAGAAGATGTTGATTTGATAAGGGAATTTGTTGTCACTTTTTGTGATTTGTTTTTGTTAATCGTTCGCTAAAGAAGTTCATTACTTAGCTAGTGGATTTGTTAAAAACAATTATAATGCATGGGTTTTGAGGTGCCGGTGCTTCCTGTCGTGGGTTCAGTAGGCTACCAAATAGTCTCGGGGCTAAAATCCCATTTTCCTAATCTTTTTCACTAAATAACTTATTATATGTTCCCCTAAGTTTTTAAAATCGTAAATTTCTAAACTTATAAAATTTTATTTTCCTACTTAATTTGCATAAAGTTTACTGAAAAGATTTTATTAGCTATATACAGTTAATTGTAGTTTTGTTCTTTACATTCAGTCTTGTTCTGGATTTTATAGAATCTGCACCTTACGAGGCTTGATTTTACACGTCCATGTGTTGCTTAGTAATTAATTTCTTAAAGCTCGGAAGGATTACCTAGCTAAAATTTGACGTCAGCCTATATGTATTTATATTGCGGCGGTCTAGTTTTGTGTGTCATTGTTATGAGAATATTCACGGAGCAGATCATCAGTGTTGTTTTTAAATCTTTTTGGCTTGCTTTGTAGAGACCTATAGCTTATCGACTACTGAAGCGCAAAAAGTTGCGTGTGATTGTATACTTGCTAGACTAGTGCGACTTATATTATTGAGAAGGAGCATATACTCGGCCCTTCCGTCAGTTGATCAGTACCTGTTTAAAGAAACGCCTATACTTGGGTTTCTGGAAGTGATCCTAACACTCAATTCATTGTTAACATTTTGGTGCGCAAAGAAGGCGCGAATTTTGAGAGAGTTACCGAAGCAGAAGTGCAGACCAATGTGTTATAAATTGGAAAGACATTGTGTATTCTGTAAGGAAAACCAGGAACAAATTATGAGTGACGGTACAAATAAGTAATGGCAAACCAATTATTAAGTTACTTAGTAATATTACCTTCCCCCGTAAAACGTTAGGAAGTGGTAATAAAATAACTAGGGCGATAGTTTAATAGCAACGTACTAGATTTAGTAATATCTTAAAAATTTTGGCCCTTTTGTGAGTGGTAACCAGGGCGAGAGTGCAGGTGGGTCTCGAAAATAATAGTAGTGCAACTGCGTCGTGTGGCGGCTGTCCTGCGTGGGCGCACTATTCTTGAGCAGACCGGGTGAGTAAGGGGCTTTTTCGGACGACCAAAATGTCGAGTCTCGTACACCCAATTACATACCAGTATAATCAGTCGTCCGGGGGCATACATTGAGTAAACTTCAACTACATAGCAGTCGACCGCTCCAGTACAGTTTTAATAACGTGGTTCGGCAGCCGTCCGGTGTCGGCCTGTTTAAAAGAACTGGCATTATTAGCGTAAATCTAAGGCCCAGGTTGAGGTACTCATATTATCGCATGGTGCACTAGCCGTCCGGTAGTGTGTTGTGTCAACCCACAAGGGCTTAGTAAAGTAATAGATAACATAAATGTTAAGCACTATCGCTCAGGCATAACCCTTAAACATTAGTGGCTATAACTTAGGATTAAGGACTATGTCAAGACTATGGCCAAGGTGTGTATAATCTAAAGTAATGCTGTGCATTAACCTGGTGCCAGGCTGTGCGAGACTCTACTGTTGGACTGTGCAAGCATTGTCGGTGGAGTACATGAGTGAGCAAAAATAATCTAGTACTAAGGAATAGTACTGTTGTTTCAATACGAGTGCGCAACTAATCGCTGTCGATATTCGGTTTAAAAGCAGGCGCAACAGACCGGTACTAAAGAATAGTGCCGCGACTTTTGAATACTAGAGAAAGAGTAGCGCCATAGTGATCGATCAGCACCTATAACCAGTGCTCTAATATTTTATCATACTTTGGAATAAGCATTCCATAATTGTGTTTGTTGCCTTATTATCTGGAACTCGAGCACATAGAGCCGAGTAAGATCACGCCGCTTCGCGAACAATAGGGCACTAGTATTGCTCACGAAAACAAAGATGCGCGCCACAAAATAACGGCTCACCGGCATTATACTGGCCACACCTCTAACCGCACAACCTTTCGGTGACGAATCCCGTCCCTTTTTAATACTGATAGCCGTCATAAGGAAAAATCCCTACCCCCTGGAAACTAAGCAAAATAACATTTCCCATGCTGCAAAGGAGGATCTAGGCACAAAACCACCCAACTACCCTAAATATAACCAAAATTCCCATCCAAAACCAAAAATCCGGGGTTTTCAAAATTTTATTTTATATAGGGTTCCCATCCCACCAATTCCCAAAATCCTGAATTTTATGCTTGCATATTTATCAATTAATCTCATTTATTAGCTAACGTATAGTCAGTTGGAGATGGCATTATGATATTGTAATGTCTGGCTGAGTTTGTCTGATTTGAAGTTACTGTGTAAATTATTACACGCTTTGTTTATTTTTTTATTCTTACCGGTCTCCGGAGCTGGTAAAATGATGAAGAAAGAATGTACACGCTGTTAGAAATATCGTCTGCACAGAATGGGGAAATTTTAGCCGATTGTTCGCATCGGCTAGTGCGATTGAACGGAACGAAACGGCATAGTGTGGAACTGAAATGAACGGAGACCAAATCGACTAACGAAGCGTCACATCAGAGGCAATGCGCACGAGTCATAGAGTCTTGTCTTGAATTCTTTCGTGGTTGGAGCGGTTACTACGAAATTAGGAAGATCATTCCAAGTGTTGATTACTCGGTTGGAATAGAAATAGTGCCGGCAAGACAGATGAGATACTGCACATGCACGACATAGCTTGACCTCATGTTGCCTCAATTGGCGATGGCTCGCAAGCTGAAATAAGTTGCGGAAGTAAAGGTTTACCAGTCCGTTGACAAGTTTGTGCACAAGGATGAAATCGGCGCGAATCCGACGATTTTCCAAGGTTGAAGTCCTAGAACCCGAAATCGTTTTTCATATGGCCGATTTCGAAGAGATGGAATTATCTTGGTAGACTGGCTTTGAACCTTTCTAGAAGATAAATATCACGTCTATAAAAGGGGCTCCATGCTGAAATTGCGTATTCTAGTTTGGATCTCACTAAAGTGAAATAGAGTATAAGAAAAGTTTTTACTCAATAGCGGAGAGTTCGTTTTATCGTGCGAAGGTCGGTGTTGGCCTCTGCAGCGATCTTGGCACAGTGATTTGAAGGTTTCAAAGTCGACGAAATGGTGATCCCAAGAACCTTGATGGATTCGACAGATGGTATCTGTAGACCATGAACAAAATATGTGAAACGGGGATTAGCGTGTCCGAGATGAACACACCCGAATTTATCAACGTTGAATGATGTGAGATGTTCGTCAGACCGCCGGGGCAAATCAAATGCATGCAAATCATTCTGTGCGTCAAATGTGTCAATTTCAGAGTCTGACGGGGAATCCTTCGGAGAGCTTTTGTGTCATCCGTAAACATTCAGGCTTCACCAACGATGGTATTAGGCAGATCATTTATATAAAACAAAAAGTATATATTGGCCCCAGAACAGCGCCGTGAGTCACACCTGATGTAACTGTCACGGGCTGAGATTTCACACCATTAATAATAACACACTGTGTACGGTAACAAGAAACATCGGAACCATCCAAGACGTGGATAACGAATACCGTAAGCCTGTAGCTAGCCAGAAGACGTTGATGTGGCACTCTGTCGAACGCTTTCTTTACATCAAGGTAGATCACATCTGCGCTATTACCAGAGTCTATGATGCGCCTGACACTATCTAGAAAATCTATCAATTGAAGTTCACATCATCGGTCGAGGATAAATCCAAATTGTTTTGGAGACCACAGAGCATTGTAAAGTGCAAAGCTAACACGCGAATTCTTAATAACGGTTTCCGTGATCTCGCACGGGCTTGATGTCAAACTAATTGGGCGATAGTTGTTCTTGTCAAAGTGGCTCCCTTTCTTCAGTATGGGTGTTACGAGAGCAAAGCGCCATTGGCCATATATTATTAACTCAATTTCCTTGTACTTGTAATCCCCAGTGAGTAGTATATGACTTGCGCGCTGATTATTAATGTCAGAAATAGCGTTAAATGGTGATGTGCTACCTTCATTACTGTTTGACGGTGAACGATAAGCACAAACGATTAAAAGCTTATCGTTGCCACGCAGACGGGTCCATGCAGAAACTATGTCATCGTAGTCATATGTGTTGTGGGTTGCAACCAGTGTGCAATATAAATTATTACACCGCCACCAGCACTATTTCTACGGTCACTACAAACATAACATATCTTTGTGATGATAGTTCATTGTCATCTATGGATCGTTCTCCCATGACTCGCACACAGCCACAAATGTCAGCGCAATTATTGAAATAAACGGTTTAAACAGATGCATTTTATTTACTATGCTTCTTGTGTTAAACGAAATACAATTAAGACAATCAAGGTTAGCAACCTGGCAAATACTGACTTTTGGATTTGGTGTATTGTTGATAAATGTAGACTGACTGTCAACATTACCACTTCCATATAATTTATTGACATAAACTATAGAACTGTGTTCGTCTGATATTAAATAATCATCATGATATATATTTACCTCGACTAACTACTTGAACCATGTGCTAGCGAGGTAAGATAGATTCACTTGTTGGAGCTGCGTAGCAGCCGTATTCGGCTGCCATATCATGATTGGCTGAGATTCTGTTCTTGATAATCTGCGGAAAGATGACCGAGAGAAGCACGGCACGGTGACTACGGATGTGGAAGGACACCCGAATCATGAAGACGTTTTTTAAAGTCATTGATTGCGGGCTGAAACCACATCCACTAGCTATCAATTCCAGAACTCGACCGGTCGGTGTGTGAAAAAGTATCTGGCGGAATCACAAGTAGGGATGTTTTTTGCACGAAGCTTGAATGGGTGGCCACGTAAACAATCGTCGGCATTTACATCGAACAAAGTTGCAAGTGGAATGTCAATCAGGCCATTAAATATCTTGAAAAGCATAATTAGGTCTGCCCTCAGTCGGCGAGTCTCAAGCGATTGAAAACCAAGTCTTTGAAGGCGTTCTGGGTAGGTTAGATCAGCCAAGTCAGGGATCATCCGAGTAACACGACGTTGCCCTTGTTCAATCATTTGGATATCGCATGCATAATGAGGGCGCCAAACGGTAGTACAATACTCTAGAAGCGGTCTAACAAGTGACTTATATAGCTTTGTTATCACAGATGGCGATTTGCAGGACATCGTACGGCGTATGGTAGCTACACAAGCTTCGGCTCGACTAACAGCAGCACCGCAATGGCTGGAACATTTTAGGTTATTAGAGATTACGACACCGAGATCACGCTGGGAGTCCTTTGCAGCAGGGAGTAACGGGAATTCCGGTTTCGGCGAAAATAGTGTTCCGGTTGCGGTTCCGGCAAAGGGCAAAAACCATACCGCAACCGGAATACCGGTTTAAAAATTTTCTTTGAAATTTTCCAAGTTAATTGAAGTAAACTAACGTTATCTGCAACGCAGCTAGAAACTGCTTTTTTGGCAATGAACTGTATTTATTGAAACTGTGCGAGCAGCATCACAGTGCGTCTCATTTATAGCAGTCTGATTAGAAAGTTATCATCATTATGATCTAACTGACGGGCACTGTGTGGCCAACGCTAGCCTAAACAGTGTCTCTGACCTCTGATCAGAAAATTACCTTCTATCTATTGTTTCCTCTTAGAATCATATAAACCAATTATTTTAAGTTGCCTGCAGAAGAACATGCAACAAACGTGTGTAGTAAATGGAGGCGACTGGAGACAGAGCGAAAGTGTGTATTCTACGCTCAAAGCTTTGTAAGCACATTCGATTTGACGCAGTATACGCAATGGTGTATAGTGGAAGACATTTTTTGCTCTGAATGTCCAAAAACCGACATATTTGATCGACAAATAAACATTATTAACTTCCTCAGTCTCTTTAAAGTTTCAGAAAGGCAATAATACCATCGCAATACATTAAGTTTAATGCACAAGTTATTTTTAATGCAATTTAAATCCACTATACCTTCTTTTCTTCCATCATCTGTTTTACTATATATAAATTTCGAAGACCAGGTTCCGGATCCGGTTTAAATGGACGGTTCCGGTTGCTGGTTCCGGTTCCGGTTATTCCTTCTTTGCAGATATATGATTTCCACCCAGATTGTAATCCCAATTTGGATTTGTATAGCCAAAATGCTAACAAACAAAGTTATCAGCATTAAACTCCATTTGCCAAATGTTGGACCATTCATCAAGAGAGTCCAGATCCTGCTGCAATTCTTCATGATCAAGGTTTGCAGTAAATGAATGTGTATGAATCCTGCGAAAAGTTTGGTATCGTCAGCAAATTTAAACATTTGACTAGTGACCCAGGAATCAATGTCGTTAATGTAGTATAAAAACAAGATAGGACCAATGCAACTACCTTGGGGCACACCACTTGGAACAGGGTAATCCCTCGATTTGGATAAATTTACAGACACGTGCTGGAATCTATCTGCAGAATCAGAATCTGAAATCAGAAAGTTCTTTATCAAACCAAGCAATAGAATCACATATAATATGATTGGCGTAGGGTATGAATAACGTTAAAATTACTAGATGGAGACGTAAAATTAACATTACAATTACAAAAAGTGTTAAAACGCGGGGCTCGACACGCGCAATTTTTAAAACAATTAGCATAAAACGCACTTTACAAACCTGGCTTCTCCCTAAGCTCCAATATCAAGGGCGGGTGAGCTGGGGAGCTCCCCCCCCAGCTCGAGCTGGGGGAACGGTCGACAAGGGGGGATTTTCGAATTTATACATACATATATATAATTATATATATTAAAGTGTATATAATATATATATAAATATATATTTTATATACACTTTTCCGTATATTTAGGTACGTAGTAGTAGTATTATGAAACGATAATCATTAATATCAAGTTATTTTACCGCACGGTAGCCAAAATTGAAAAATTTCTTGTTCAGGAAAAAATTTAAGGGGGGATGAGCTGGGGGAGCCGAAATTTAATGGGGGAGTGAGCTGGGGGGAAGTCGGTCCGAAGCGGGGGAGGTCAAAGAAGGAGGCGCCCCCCTCCCCCTTTAGGGAGAAGCCAGCAAACAGCAGAAGGTACGTGTGTGTATGTTTTACGACGAGCACCGTTGCTTCTCCTAAAGGGGCACCATTAATGTGGGATTCGATGCTGCTACCGGGATTGAATCGTCGATGTGCATATTTCCGAGATCTTCGACCATTTTGATCTCCTTTACCTGTCCCATCGCCACCGCGTGGCTTGCGTTCTATAACCCGATTATTTCGAATAATCATTTCCATATCAATGGTCTGGCTTTTTGGATCTAGGCAATTAGCTTCTTATCTGCGGCAATTTGATTTCGCGTAATATCGGGTTTAATAGATAGATATTTGTACTCGGTACCAACTAACTATTTAACATGTGCTAGAACTTTATTTCGAGGCTCGTCGGTATGAAAGACTATCTTTATGGGCCGCGTCTTAGACGAAACAAACTTGCCGACTCGCGTTATAATTTTGAAGTCATCATCTTCAACATTGACATGCATCTTACCCAAGACATCCTTTGTAGCTCGACGTTCTAACAACCTACTCGCCTGCGGTCTTCCCAGTGATTTCATTTATTCGAAACAACATAGCATTACGCTTACGGAATTCGATCTTCCATAGTTCCATAATCAAATCAGCTCCTGTCATCACTTCAACCGGTTCAGCGGCTGTCGATGAGCGAGTTTCAACCACTTCTAACCTGCTGGTCAGATCGTCCAACCGAGCTTCCGTAGTAGAAACACCATCCATAAAGTTTCTTATCTTAGGGGCGCAATGTGAGCAATCACATGAATCCTGAGAATTATCCTTCACAAATTCTGTTGCCAGTTCGGTGAAATTCCGCAACATGCACTGTGAAACGTTCGTTTGTAGAAGCGACGAGTTATGACGGTATCCCCACTGGGAAGCGCATCCGTGATTCTGTAGGAGAGGTTGCTTGCCTGTCCACAGTCGGGGGTACCCCCCACTTTCCAAATCCCCCATGTCCTTCCCCCCACTCGACCGAAACCCCCATGTTCAACTAATTCCAAAAATTTTTTATTTCTGAAAATTTATGTTTTTTGTTTGCATATTGTTTTTTAAACATTAAATTACCACTATATAATGCTAAAATATCGTTTCATAGCTTGAAAATACATTCACGGTAGTAAAAATGCATGAAAATATGGAAATATTTAGTATTTTTGAATAAAATTTATCCCCACCCACTTTTAATTCTCCCTCGAGAATGAACATGGGGCCCCCGAAGTTCCCCCCACTTTTCGGAGGGATGTGGACAGGTCAGGGCTGGTTCGTAGCAAAATTTGTCACGAAACGGATTGTCATCAGTCGTGCGAGATGAGCGGCGCTGAATAGTCATTAGTGGCGTCATGTTCTTTGGGGACTATATACGTATAAATCTCACACTTTATCTAGGGTTATATTCTTTCACGATAACAGTTTAATGCTTTTGTTTATCTCAATGCCTACAGGGCATTTTTCGTACTGGTAGTATTCGTACCATTATTGGAGTCGCGAGGCTAACTATAAGATGAGGTCATTGATATAATTCTTGATTCTAAATACAGTGTAACATTACTATATTGATTTCAGCAATATATTATTGCTTTTACTAGAATATATTTTAGAAATATATCCTAATTCGTCGTGTTGTATTTTTTAACTGCCCTACTGGTTTTACAAGCGGATATTACGGCATTATTAGATTAAAACTCAATTGCAGATCAAAAATTTTAGAAGTGAACATTTTAACAGTTGATGATAATGAGAAAAAGTTATGAAACTTATATTTCAATTCTTGAAAATTTATATATAGGTGCAAGCTAAAATCAGCAGACTTTTTGCATCATACACAAATGTACAAGGAATTTTAAAGTTTCATGCCACAAAGCGATATTCAAAGATAAACGATACAGTACCGAAGTTTATATATATATAATTGTCAACTCTCAATGAAAGTCGAGGTCGCAAAACAACGGTCTCCAGGAGCGACAACTGCAACTAATGCGTCTCCACTGGCTGCAGCTGGGGCTCCGGTAGGTAGTGGCAGTCGTATAGTAAATACTGGATCCATGACAACTACTGGTGGTGGAACAGTTTCATCATCCGTGTCAACATCTCATTCCACTATAACTGGATCAGGTGCCGGCGGTGTAATGCTTAGCGTGGGTGGTGCTCCAGTTACAGGAGCGTCAGGCCCACCGCCTGCTGCCTCGATGATGGCAAAAATGGATTCTGTGGATTTGGCTCGGCGAGGAAGTTTGAAGAAAAAGAAAAAGCACCAGCAGGGTGGTGGTTCATCTTCTCGATTTCGAACAACGTCTGACATGGAGCTGATGGCATTACCAAGTTTGAAAGGTATATTTTATATCTTACGAAATTTTTAGTGCACATGTGCTAGTAGCAAAGTAACTAGTATCTCGTTAGACAGGGTGACACGGAGCGACCGTGGTTATATTTTCAAGTTATCATTTTAGCTGCCTGTAATAAGCTGCGTTTGATGTATACACAACCCTAAAATCGCTGGAGCCCTGAAATCATTGAAAATCCTAAAACCTCAATGACCCTAAGCCCATCGAAAAAGACTGACAACGCAACAAGTATTTGTGCTGGTCTCTATGTAACCAAGCCATCGTTTTCAGCCTACTGGAAAACCTATAGAGACAATTCTTAATGACCTGTGCACCATACGTAACAAAGAAACTGAAGACAGACTATATATTCGGATAATCGGGTTCATTGATACTAAAGTTAATGAAAAAGCTTGTCATAACCAAATCATCTCAGTATACCGAAAAAGCTCTGTATAGACTATTTTCGATACCATGTACCAAACTAGTCAAGACCGACTATATATTTGCTGGAAATCGGCTGCATTGATGTTAAACTATTCAGTTAAACGGCTTAAAAGGCATAAGATAGACTCTAGATAACTAAACCTCTATAGATGAATTCTTAATGACGTAAACGCAATACGTAACCAAACCATTGACGACACACTATATTCTGAAAATCGAGTTCATTGACCTTAAACCCACGAAAAGACGCATGCCGCACATAAATAAACTAGTAAACGTAATAAGTTACAAAAAGTGAGCGGAGCAACAGGCAAAGTATTTGGTATCTTATTTGTGTGTACATGTGTTTCATCTAACAATTTAATCATTTGTAATAAGTATTACGTTTAAGCAATCGATGTCAAATCCACCATACAAACAACCCGCTAGCTAATAAAATAGGTAATTAGTAACATCAACTAATTAGCTAATTAATTACCTAATTAGCACCCATGATAAAATCATAGCGTTTTAAAAGCCACGTATTCATAATCAGCGTCATCGAAAACCCTCGACCGCGACAAATTAGCAATTTTGAAGTGATTTTAAAATTTGCATAAAATTACTTAATTCGCTAGTTAATTAATCAACTAATTAGCATATACGGCCATGTTTTAGAGCTTCAATAATGTCATATTTGTGATCAGCGACATACAAATATCCGGATGAAATTTATTTATAACTTTTGAGTATTTTGAAATTTTCAAAAAATAGCTAATTAACAATGAATCAGTAATTAGCTAATTAACTAACTAATCAGCACATTTTAAATTCCTCGAGTAGCAAATAAGCAACAGACTCACAATCAGCACAGCGAGATGTAGTATATATATGCACCAAAATAATAGCTTTACACTTATTATTTATTGAAAAATACGCTATTTTTGTATGAAAATGCTAAAAATAGGGTAACAAACTTAACTAATTAGGTAATTACTAATTAATTAAAGCAAATTTTGACAAAATCTATATGCGTTACCCTTTCCGATATTAGGCCTTTCAAACAAAAATTTTCTTTTTTAAATCGGTCCAGTAGTTATTGCGGAGTTCAACGGACGGACAAACGGTGCCGAATTTTCCTCTTCTAACGAAAACAAAAACGCTTCGCTTAATAATTTATGTGCTGTTAGTGGTTGTTCAACTGCAATCCCATATAGTACTATATGCACGCTGGACACAAAATAACCAAGTCATTGTATTTAGCATGCCGAAGAACCTCCGTATAAATTATTTTTGATGCTATGTATTAAACTACTAACGACACTGTTTTCAGGAAATCGGGTTCATTCACTCTAAACTTAATGACAATGTTTGAAAAGAGATAAGGTGCTCGTGCTGCGCTCTAGATACCGAAAAACACACACACACATATATATATACGATTCTCGATGACCTGTACGCAATACGTAACCAAATAATAGGAGACATGCGGTATGAAAATCGAGTTCGTTAATACTAAACATGTTAAAAACACTTTGTAATATATATACGGTGGACTAAATATAACGAATTCATTGCATTCAGCCTTCAGTAATACTTGTGTATAGACCATTTTTGATGCCCTGCATGCGTTACGTAATCAAACAGATCAAGACTCACTATATTTTGGAAATCGGCTTCGTCGACTGTAAAACAGTTGAAACACTATGAAAAGGTATATACTCAGGTTCGATAGCAAACCCATCTTATCCAGTGTGCGTCATAACTTAATAAGCGTCTATTGTAAGGTAAAAACAAGCAATAACACTGCGAAATCTGAACAATACGCTATTTCTGGCAAAGGGTCGATGAACTATATTCGGGCCCACAGCGTCCCAGGGAGTGGTCCCACAAAAATGTAGTCAGTAACGTTGTAGATCTCGATGAGTTGTGAGTTGACTCAGATGAGGTCTGCATATTTCGATGAGATACTTGTATCGCGAAATATGGGCAGCGAAATACTTGTTCCCGTACGGCCAGATTTGACAAACAATGCTTAAAAACTTGTTTTTGCCATTTTGATTCGGAATATAGAACCAGAGCTGTTCTTGTTTAACAAGAAGGCACATGTCGTCTGTCTGACTATGTAACAAAATATTTGTCGAACTCTGTCCATCCGAAAATGAGTTATGTATGACTGTGACAGACTAGAAAGATATTTTCAAGACTTTCTCTGTTAGCGCCCTCAGTGGAAACTTTGCTCGCTTCGCTCGCTCCGTATCAATTTTTGTTAAGTGTGATGATGAATGACGCCCTGCCATGCATAGGTATATACATCGAAGTCAACTGTGTTACCTTTCCTTTGTTTTGCTGAATGATGGCGAAAATTCACAGTAAATTTCAGCAACATCGCCTAAAATTTTTGAAAGTATAATGGAACTTAATAGTACTATTTTAATATATTTTGTAAACAAATGTTATCAGCATTCGGGCGCTAATTTTGTCCGGAGTTTTTGTCCATAACTCGAGCTTTCCCTTATTTTTCACTTCCGAAGAGACATTTTGAAGTTTTGAAATGAAATTTATGCACGGATTCTTCATTATCGATATGGATATTGGCAGATATACTTACAATCTCCACTTCGTGTTTCGAGGATGTCACCAAGTACGTTTTGATTTTCCCTAGGTATATCGAAAAACGAGCTTATAAACTCGCTTTTGCCGATGAAGTACTGTCATTATACAGCGAAGTTACTTACTATGAAAATCATAATTCATATGTAGTACGCGAGTTATGTTGTAACGGTCATTCTATTACTTAAATCTGCAATATTTGCCCACGAGTCAAGAGTGCAGTTGAATATCTTCATAGTTCATATGGATAAACTATGTC
This sequence comes from Trileptium ribeirensis, assembly GCA_030248225.1. NCBI lineage: Eukaryota > Metazoa > Nematoda > Enoplea > Enoplida > Thoracostomopsidae > Trileptium > Trileptium ribeirensis. The sequence goes on from JASANE010017061.1 coordinate 49,447, forward strand.
GTCCAATATATTTTTAACTTTCGCCAGGTACGAACCTTTGGAGTTTCGGATTATGGTTTTAATTCTGATACGTAACAATTATATATATATATATTTATTACCACAGGTAATTGACGGAGGCAAGACGAGCCACCGAAGGTGGCGAGTCGCAGCCGGAGGCGTACATTTAACTTTATTGACGGAGGCAAGACGAGCCACCGAAGGTGGCGAGTCGCAGCCGGAGGCGTACATTTAACTTTATATATATCAATATACTAGACGCAAAATTTCAATTTTCTCTGTGACTTTTTTTTGTTTGTCACAGACAGGTCTGCAGGTTGAACGCCTGGGCCGATTTTAGAAATTTTTTTTCTTCGTGTTGCATATTCTCTTGCGGAGTGCCCTTTCATTGAGCACTTTTTTCTACGAAAATTGCTTTGTACTCAAAATTAAGCAAATGTTGCTCAAACTTAGGGATTTTTGCCATTTTTTCAGCTTTTTCACCGCATCTCGACAACCGTTCGTGCTATTTCGGCGATTTTTTTTACATAAAATGTATTTTCACGTTTTCTAAACAGCTGTATATAGCTGATTGACGTATTTCATCTCTTTCCTTAAAAATTAAGCAAATTCTCTTAAAATTGACTTAGGGAAACCTAAGTTCATCATATCTCGACAACCGTTCGTGCTATCTCGGTCATTTTTTGACATAACATGTACCTTCACGTTTTCTAAAAGACTGTATACGAGTGATCTACTTACCTTTATAAATTCTCTTAAAATTAAGCAAAGTCTCTTAAAAATGAGTGAAAAATTATTAAGTGTGTTATAACTTTTGAATGACTCGGCCGATTGTTAACCACCATGCCTCCGTCACCCACGTTTACGTGTTACTAGTATATATCAATATACTAGACGCAAAATTCCAATTTTCTCTGTGACTTTTTTTTGTTTGTCACAGACAGGTCTGCAGGTTGAACGCCTGGGCCGATTTTAGAAATTTTTTTTCTTCGTGTTGCATATTCTCTTGCGGAGTGCCCTTTCATTGAGCACTTTTTTCTACGAAAATTGCTTTGTACTCAAAATTAAGCAAATGTTGCTCAAACTTAGGGATTTTTGCCATTTTTTCAGCTTTTTCACCGCATCTCGACAACCGTTCGTGCTATTTCGGCGATTTTTTTACATAAAATGTATTTTCACGTTTTCTAAACAGCTGTATATATATAGCTGATTGACGTATTTCATCTCTTTCCTTAAAAATTAAGCAAATTCTCTTAAAATTGACTTAGGGAAACCTAAGTTCATCATATCTCGACAACCGTTCGTGCTATCTCGGTCATTTTTTGACATAACATGTACCTTCACGTTTTCTAAAAGACTGTATACGAGTGATCTACTTACCTTTATAAATTCTCTTAAAATTAAGCAAAGTCTCTTAAAAATGAGTGAAAAATTATTAAGTGTGTTATAACTTTTGAATGACTCGGCCGATTGTTAACCACCATGCCTCCGTCACCCACGTTTACGTGTTACTAGTATATATCAATATACTAGACGCAAAATTTCAATTTTCTCTGTGACTTTTTTTTGTTTGTCACAGACAGGTCTGCAGGTTGAACGCCTGGGCCGATTTTAAAAATTTTTTTTTCTTCGTGTTGCATATTCTCTTGCGGAGTGCCCTTTCATTGAGCACTTTTTTCTGCGAAAATTGCTTTGTACTCAAAATTAAGCAAATGTTGCTCAAACTTAGGGATTTTTGCTATTTTTTCAGCTTTTTCATCGCATCTCGACAACCGTTCGTGCTATTTCGGCGATTTTTTACATAAAATGTATTTTCACGTTTTCTAAACAGCTGTATATAGCTGATTGACGTATTTCATCTCTTTCCTTAAAAATTAAGCAAATTCTCTTAAAATTGACTTAGGGAAACCTAAGTTCATCATATCTCGACAACCGTTCGTGCTATCTCGGTCATTTTTTGACATAACATGTACCTTCACGTTTTCTAAAAGACTGTATACGAGTGATCTACTTAACTTTATAAATTCTCTTAAAATTAAGCAAAGTCTCTTAAAAACGAGTGAAAAATTATTAAGTGTGTTATAACTTTTGAATGACTCGGCCGATTTGGACTAAATTTCATTGATGGGTACAACTTGATAGATGTATTGTCATTCTACTGTAT
>JASANE010017066.1:0-51386 GCA_030248225.1 Trileptium ribeirensis
TCGTACCCCGTTTCGCTTGGGTTCCCTCATGGCCTTGTTATGCGCAGTTTGTTCCGTGTTGTCGCTCTTAATTTCCTCGTCGCTCGTTTCCGTGTCACTCGACTCAGTTAGGCTTTCTTGCTGGGCGGAGTCGCTATCAGAGTTGTCCTCTGACTCCTCGTCAGATGAGTCGAGGTAAGCAGCTAATGCTGTGGTTAGTTGATCGTCCAAATTCGGGACGGAGCAGTCAGTGTCATCGTCCGGAAACAGGCATAGTTCCGAAATTAAGCGATCCCTGCCCAATTTCGATCCAGAAGACGTGTCGCCCTCTGTCTCAAGTAGTCCAGCTATGTCGAGGCGACGTAAAAGTCTCAAGCGTGCGCTGAGCAGTACTAGTCGAGCAAGTCGGTGGGTTTCGTCGTCAAATTCAATATTGCCTATTGCGTAGTCAACAAAGAGGTTGATCGGAACACCGCGTGTCTCTTGGTTTCGATAAATGAATTCGATCAAATAGGGCGCCTCGCACAAGAGGTCGGGTAACTCGAGGTTCGCCTCGCGAAAAGTTTTCTGCATTCTGGCTGACTGAATTCCGACATAGAAAGACCAATGAGGTGCAATGTATCCATCCAGAAGGATGGACGCGCAAGCTGTGCTCAACGTACCGTCGTAAGTCCACCTTCCTCGTTGACCGAAAAAGTAACAGCCTGAACCTATATCCCGTAAATCTCTTGTATGGCGTTCCTGGCACTGTCGACATACCGGATCCCTACTCAACTCTACCTTGAATTCTCTCTCAATAACCCGTTGGAGCGTGTGGCCATTCACGCATTGGCCCACCAGTTTTACGAAAGATTCCAACGAGGCAAGCGTTACGGAACCAAGATACATCCCGGTCATACAGTGCCCAATTGGGGAAGCCATGCCTAATATACTGCTTAACATGGCAGCGTCTCGCTGCAAGACGGGTGTGTGCTAACATCAAAACGGAGCTCAAAAAGTCGGCTCAGATTGTTTAGCTGTTCCATGACGAGTATCACTTTCCGGTAGAAGAGAGCCTGCGGTTGCAATGCCAAAGGTTGTCCAAAGTTGGCATTAATCTCACTAGCCCGAAAGTTAATTGGTATAAGTCCCTCAGCTAGTTCGTTATGCGCATCATCGGTCAATTCGATGCGAGGGAATTGATAAGCTGCAGTCTCGGTATGATTTGCGGTCATAGTGAACAATGTGTCAGTCCCGAGGATTCGGTTACGTTCCTCGTCCGTCATTGCTCTAACTCGTCCAAGTTCTATCGGCGTATTATTAGGGAGACAAAGTCCAGACATGTCCAATAGTCGTTCGTCAAGTCGGTGTACTCGTTCGTCGTTAGCTTCCCGTGTAAAGTTAAGCAAATTCTCTTGTCCCATACACGTGTCCGAGTCCTCACTAATCACGCTTACAGATTCCTCCGAATTACCCGGGGACATACATGGTCTCCCTTCGACGGATTCCTCAGAAGTCACACCTACTTCATCTGGGTTACCCGAATTACCCGAGGGCATACTAGGCGGCTCTTCGACGGGTCCCAATATATCGCTGGAAATATCGGCTAACGTATCGGTGGAGCTACCTAAATTACCCAGGCGCATACAAGGCGTCCCTTCGATAGGGTCTCCACGAACATTCTCGACCAATGGATCCGAAATCAGTTCATTCACACTTCCCGTAGCGATACTGCCACTATCGCTGCCTTCGCTCAGATCACTTCCTCCGGCAGCACCATCTCCTTCCTCAGAACGAATAGACAATTGACTGGCTCGCAAACTTAAATCAATGCCATCATCTGATGGTGCACGCGGTAGTTCGTTGTTGTGTTCGCGACGTACTTCCCACACCCCTTCACTATGCCACTCTCGTGCGTCAGGGCTGGGTTCGCGTCGGTACCAGTCGGCATTCGGATCCACCCAATTGGCCCAGAATTCCTCATCATCCAGCATACGTTCCTCATCCATCTCACTATTACTGCACTCATTATAACTATCATCAGGCTCATCTGGCGCGACGGTCACGCCGTATTCAAGCTCATTCTCTGTTTCATCTCCACAGTGATCATTCTCCTGTTGGGTACCCTGACTTATGTTACAAACTTTCGCTTCGCTGAAATAGTTCGCATCGCTCGCTGCGGATCCGCTTCGTTCCATTAGGGGTTCATCCGACTCCTTCAATTTATCCGATTCAACAAATTCAACACACTCAGCGCCATCCTTCACGCTGACTTCACTACAAGATTCATTGAAAAAACTTAGCTCATTACAAGTAACATCGCTGCGCTTCAACGACGGTGGGCGCGACGGAAGCCTCACAATGCGATGGACAGTCTTTATTCGCCACCCTGCCATCTACATCCCCGTACCTGGGCAGACCCCGGGCAATACTTTCAGCCCCAACGATCATACCCGCTTCATCGGCGCAATCGGCCGCGAACCCGTCGCTACCTCCGCTTGGGTACGGGTGACAAGGGCGGCCCCGGTCAGCATCAAGGAAGGACCCAATGACCGTGGAACCCCTTGCCAATGAGGTCGGGAAAGTCACCTCAAGTCCATCAGTAGCATACTTCGCCGGTTCGAAGTAGCATTCAATTACATCAACATCACTTCCATTATCATCTTCCAACAATTCACTAAGGCTACAAGCGCGTCCTAACTTAGGCAAGTCAATACACTCATACGACACACAATTCTCATCATCACACAAGGGAGGACCCGCGCGGCGGTCCGACCCATATACTACATCATACGACCTATAATTTAGAACGGAACTAGGACTGGGCGACTCCGAGAGGGCCCTAACATCGTATGCCGCAGCCTCCATCGTTCCTGGTCGTCCGCCGACCTCTAAAAACTCCATGGGTGCCTCACACGGCGACCCGAATAAATCCAATTCTTCCTGAGCCATATCAACATCATCGGCTTCCCTGCCGGAATCATCAACATCAACACTCTCAACACACGGATGGCCAGCCACAGAGGAGGAAAATAATAACAATGGCTCTTCAACAACAACAACATCATCTTCATTCACAATCTCTGCAGTCATCTCCAAAGAGCTGGGGGTCCCGGAATTCCCCCTTGAGGTGATTCCCTGGGGAGTACCGGTAATAAATTCCACACTTCCTTTATAATCTCTCAACCTATAATTTTGAACACAACCGTTTTCCATTTCTTCGCAAATTTCCATACTACCATTGCTATCTTCCATTGCGGTCAGAATTCGTTCATTCATTCCGAGCCTTCGCACGGCCGGATAGTTCGATTGACCGATCCTTCGCTCGCCTCGCTGTTCGCCATCCAATTCGCTCGCAGACCTATATACACGTGGATCAACGCCCGCGCTAGGTGCATCCACACACGACATATACAATCCTTCACCGCGATATCCCTCTTTTTGGTATTTTGTATTTTCCTTGCTATATACACGGTTAGTAGGTGCACCACTGTATTGTTCGTCGTCCAAGTCCCTAGGACCAAATTTCCATAAGTACGGGACTGTCCATACCCTGAACGAGATCACGGCTCCGTGGAAGACGCGCGGCATCAACCCATGAAGTGGACGCTATCACGTTCAGGTGTCTCTCACCTAGTTCTTCCATCATCTCAAAGTCGTCCCGATCGTCATATCGATTTATCAAATATCCGTCATCGTCATACTGTGGTTCGTCAGTGGTCGCGATAGCGTTCACCCGTCCAGTCGGTTCACTATGCCCTAATTTACCTTGGATCATATCTAGTTCACGACTGAGCACTTCTAATCGATGAGTGGTAGCTGGGCTTGGTTCGCTATTTCCATTACCTTGTGATGCGCTACAATTTAACTGGTATCGCTGGCGCTGTACGGCGCCATTATTTCGATTACCGTCGTCCCGTAAGTAAAATCGGCCAGCCTGCTGCTGGGGCCCCATGCCTCTATTAGGTTGGGGTCGTTCGCTTTGGGCCCGTTGGTATCCATAAACCTGTGCCGGCCGGTTGTTATAGTTATCGGCTGGGCGATTGGCGGCATATTCTCCATTTCCGCGATTATTATTAGCGAATCCCTGCGGTGGTCAGACGTATTGCGGTCCCGCTTGATTGGGTCCGCTAGGTCGCATGCCCGCATTGGGTGGGTTATTCCACCTGGAGTTATTCCGATATCCGTTTCCGTTTTCGACTCGCCGAAACTGGGGCAGTGGGCCTGCTCGGCCCGCGTTATAGTTATCATTTCGTGGGTATGCACCCACACCATTTCTTGGTCCTTGCTGCCCTGGCTTCCGACGCGCGGCTCCTGATGCATAGGCTGGGGCTGGCTCAACATTGCGCGGCGCACCATTCACGCCAGCAAGCGGATAACGCACGTTATACGGGCATTCGCGCATAACGTGACCTGGTTCTCCGCAGCGATAGCAAGTGATATGCGGCATTGGCAAACACATGGGTGCAGCGGGTGAGCCAGGCACAAACGGCGGTGTGAGAGCGTTGAGTTGACGCGGGTTCTCAACCCTCTTATCAATTACATCCAGCAACCGACTTATTGTGTCGCTGTTGTTATTATTAGCCTTGACGTGCTCCTCCATCATGTTTTGAAGCTGTGTGATCAGGCCTTCACCTCCTTCCTCAAGTAAAGAATTTACAGTTTTGGCCCGAGGCTTACTGGCGACAGGCACGTCCGGGTCGGGGCAGGCAGCGCTAGCATCCTCGTATCGCTTAGCAACACCCACGGTATCCCGAAATGTCTCACACTCATGGATCTGGTTGAGAACCTGCCTACGCACCTCAGGTCGTAAGCCTCTTTGGAAAAACATACGAAGCATCGTGTCCCGCTGCTCGTCTTCCATGTCGGGAAAAGCGCGATCACACAACTTCTGCAATTCTAAACCGTACATCGCTACGGGTTCATTAGCTCCTTGTTGTCGAGTACACAGTCCTGATAATGATTTCTCAGGACGGCGGGAGGACGAAAATAAAAACCGTAAGCTGGCGACTAATCCCAGAAAACTTTGGCGTTTTCCCGGTGGAAGGCCCTCGAAGGCCTCCCTTGCCGGTCCACGCAAGAATGCCGGGACGCAAATTAATTTCCGACGATCGTCCCAACCATTGGCGTTGGCGAGACGGTTATACATCCGAAGCCAGTCCTCGAAGTCCTGGCCTCCAGGTTTCCCGTCAAAACTTGGCATGTCCCTTAGTGGGATCATAGGAGGACCAGCCGGTTGGGTAGTCAAGTGGTGCAGGATAGCGTTGACAGTATTTGTATCCAGTCCAGGTGACTCGGATGTTTCTCCTCGACGCGAGTATCCGGAGGGCCGAGGTGGGGGTGTCAACGGGCGCTCGCCGTTGACCGCGGCCTGTCGAGGTCTGGTTCGTGGGTTGTCCTCCATATGTCCATCAGTCATACCGAAAAAGTCGCCGTTTTCTAAGTCTCCGTCGAGACTGGCGTTGGTCTCCATTAGTAGAACCAGGGAACCTCGGAATTAGGATAAGCAAATAGTCAATCGTATAACAGAACAAAAATAATTCCCGCAGATTATTGATGTACGTCTCCCGAGCTGCTTGTCACTCAAGTTAATTCAACGAAAGCCAAACGGGAACTTAAGATATTGATACGAATGCCAATTCTTCCGACGTGTAAAATTCTGTCTACTCGCTTATTACCAATGAAATTCAACAGTCCTACTTAGCACTACGCTGACCGGGCGTTTGGTCAGATTAACAGATACGGTTACAGCTACAATTGCTGAAACAACAGGTTACTCACCGTCGTCAATTACTATGGACGACAACAAGTTAAGCCGTCAGCCACGTCAGGTGTACCCGGAAGTGTAGGCGTTACCAAAGCAAAATATAGACCAAAATGCTATTTAGAATCAAGACCCACAAGCGTTATCAAATTAAGCTATGCAGCAAAACAGTATATGTATCGAAGCAAATAAGCGTTACCAAATTAAGCTATCAAACAAAACGGAAAGTGTATATACGACAAACTATATAAAAATTTAATCGATTTACAATGTCCAACAGCTGATATCCAACGATCTTCTAAATCAGGAGCCAGATGCGCACGATCGTTCCACTGAACCAACGTTGAATTGTCCGTCCACAAAAATAGTCCGACCAATCCAATCCGCAACGTTCCGTTGAGCGCCTCAAGTACACCGTGTAAACGAAGACGATATAGAGTCCTAAAGATGAGGTCAAAGCGGGGAAGATGTTCACGAGTTGAAAATCGAGCTAGGCGTAAGTGGCAGAATAAATAACGTCCAACAGTCCCACAATGACGATTACGTCCAGTTCAAATAATGAGCTGTCGAGGCGTCCAAGAAATAAATACCGGCCTTCGAGGTATTCGTTTGCGGTTGTACGAAATAGTCCCGGCAACCAATATGGCAAATAATGTTAGTTGAACCACGTACAACGTCGGAATACGAACTCTGCTCGATATGGAATCCGTAAATACGTAAATAATCGAATCAATACACGCTGATATAGCAATAGGTTAGTTAATTAATTAGAATGCAGCGTAACGTAAACAAATCTCTGAAATGGTGCCCGTCGGTCATGTATACACGGGGAAACTCGCACAACGGGTTCGCAGATGACTGGGACGGAGAATGGGCGAAGAATACAGTCTATAAAGCAGGTCAGAGTTGTCGTACAACGGGTTGGAGCATACCAACAAGGGCACAAAATTAAAGTTACACACACAAAGACCCTAATTCACAAACGCATAGACAATGTATGAAGACAGCACAGTAAAACCTAATTGCGAGAGGTCCAGACGGAATCCAAAATTTAAACCTTGACAAATCTCGTTTGCAAAATTTTTCGAACTCCCTACAAGCGGTTGCCGTCCCTGCGGTCGCCCAAAGCGAAATGGACGCCTCACGGAGTATGGATTAATTGAAAAATTTAAACTCGCATCGTAGGGTCAAACCAATTTTGAACGCCTCACGGCGTGGCCCCAACGATGTAATAACGGTGACGCAGCTGCATGGCGCAACTTCCTAACACCATGCCCTTACGACCCCGGCTATCATAACCTCAAGGGTGGACAGTAAGTTTTGTAATTCAGCCACCTTTCTTGGTCAGACCCAAGAAGTTACGGAGCTTAGCAGGCCGCAGGCGCGCTTCACGGGGTGTGTTCGGACCCCGCCCGATTGGTTGCGCACGTGTCTAGTATCCGGGTATGATTGCTGAGGTCCCCCAGGGAGGTTGACACCGAAACCTGCTCACAGGTCATAATGTCAAACCGATATTCCCTTTCCTAATCTAACGGAAGTTGTTTTGTCTGACAAGATGCAAAGTAAAAGCGTGATAATTTGAGGTTTACTATGGGAATTTTAAGTTACCCTTTGTTTATTCTGGGTCGAACACTTTATTCTGTGTAGCCTATGTGGCCCCCACAGGGTTCCGACAGGCCCTGAAACGTTTAACGTCGGACTGTCTATTTTGTAACGTGATAATTTTGACTGTGTTAACGTTGAGTGATAAAGTTGTCCCAGTAAATTTTATCTTTCGAGTGAGTGTGGCTATTAAACCAGTAAACTTGATAAGTGATTTGGTGGACCACTCTCGCTGTAATTCGGTATCTATCGTAATACACAATAGTGGCGAACCGCACGTGTCAGGGCTTGGAATGTTCCCCTCGTCAAGCCGTGGCACGCAGGGTTGTCCCGTCCGTTCGGACGCACTTATTACGCTAGAATATCAACAACGCGGGACACATCGTCTGATTTGCAAGATTTTATTCACAAGGTACATTATACTATCAAGACATATATGGGCAATTAGAGGATCATTAAAGCCAGTAACAAATGAAACAGTCGTACCCGTTCATTCCCTTGTCCATGTCCAAGCGGGAGCGGAGCGGTGCGAGCGAACGCGTTCCCGGAGATACCGGGCCAAAATCTATCCCCGAGATGTCCAGTGCAGGACGTTAACTAAGTCAGCCGTAGCACGGGTTATGTGTTCTGGCGTGCTTCGAAATTCGCTCTTGGTCACACGCGAGGTTATCCGCATTGCAACGGTTGTGCAGGACAAGGAGGGGGTTCGTTGCTTTTACCGTATGATTTCAGTAAGCAAAGGGACATGAGTCGGGGTACACAAACGTGAATATACAATACAAGGTAAAACACTGTAAGACCAATGAAAGCAATTATGATACGCGTCAGGCAACGGTAAAGTGTGAATAATTACTCAGAGTTCGAGCGAACAGGTGCTGGTGCTCATGGTACAACCAACGAAGCGTCAGATTTGTAGTCAGACGTTGAAAGCTCCGTCCGATGTCGTCCTAGTCCCGCGAATACTGCCTAGTATTCTTATCAAGTCTCTCACCACGTTTCGTCTTAAGGCGGACCTTATAATAAATGATAATCGCCTTTCTCGATGCCTCCAGCAGTCCAAGGGGAATTGAGATCCCGACCTTGTCCTAAAACTCCGTAAAGGATTTCATGAAATTCCGTAAATGATTTCCTGAAGTTCCGTAACTGCTTGGTTCGTGACGATACGGTTGATTTTGGTGGTGGAATACCAACTGAACTACGTTATACTCGCTGAGGACACAGGTTGATCATTTAGCGGGGTCGCCCCTAATGACATTTCATTTGCCAAAATAGTCGCCTGCAAGGGCAATTACCGTTTTGGATGAGGTCCTAGGCGACCAACGACGCGGTTCTAACAGTTTCGAGCAGGTGATCGCGCCTAGTCTATAATCGGGACTGGGTTTGCCCTCTGGGGTGCGTTTAGTCTTGGCGTAGGGAGTAAGGGGCGTTTCGCCCTCGGACGCGTCTGCGTCCCTTTTTTGGGTCGGCGTTGCCTTGTCGGTTTCTTTTCTCTCCTTTCTTGTGCCGCTTTTGTCGTTTTCCCTTCTCTTTCTCTATCCTCTCTCTATCGATTTCATCCTATGTCCTTATTACACTGTACACTTCGAAATTGTACAGTGTCTCAACTGCACTGTCGAAAGCGTACAGTTGAGTTAATACTGAGATTTTAATAATTTTGATCGGACCTCGATGGTCGAGTGGCTAAAACTGAAAGATCTGCAGCGGACTCAAATCCTCCGTGCAGGATCGAAACTCAACAAGGGAAAACGAAAAAGGAGAGAGACAGAAGTGATAAAAGTAGAATCCTAGCATACACAGCACATCGCCTAACGGGCAACCAGGGACAAAAACAAAAATGCTTAAACTCAGCGATCAAGTCGCTCCGCAAAGAAAATGGGGTTTTGCACTTGCTCGGTTTGGGGCCAAATGATTCGCGAAGGGTCGCGATTTTCTTTTGTTTAAGTTAGGATATTGTGGTTTTATTTCTAGCGTGGAGGTACCGTTGCGTACCTCCCAAAAGTCAACCCTAACCGGAAACGGCAACTGACTAGGTTGTCAGTTCATTTTAGGGGAAAGCCCTTTTCCTCGACCTAACTGTTAAACTTAACCACGGGCGTGTGGTATGGTGAACCTTGGTGATTTTGATAGCTCGGCAAGGGTGTTACCAGCAGACGGCATTTTATCGTCGTGAATTTACCTGGTTGCTGACACGCGGCGTCGTGCGGGGCGGTCGGGATCTCGGGCAGTCTAGTCTACTTTAAACGAGGCTCTTTCAGTCTTTAATAATGCACAAAACGCTCATCCTTACAAATCGAGAGTATACCTCAAATCCGTCAATGGTGAGTAAAGATGCTCCTTACGGAGTGCCAAGACCTTATGCTCAAGCTGAAATCACTTAGAATTTGCTTAGTCTTTTATATTCCCCAAATTTACTTAACTCAAACTGAGAAACGAAATTTTGGGGCTTCCTAAAGCCCGACAGAGGCTAGTCCTCTGTCCCTATCTGCAAAGTCAGTCCGAGCTCAAGCAGCGGCATGAGCATCGAACGGTCCACTAAGTTATAAATTTGTAAACCATAAGCATAATCAGAAACAAGCGAATAAGCAAGTCCCTATGGTTGCGGGGTAAAATTTTACCGTGATCAGCTCAGGAAAATTCGACAACCCTAACTCAAGAGTAATACGTCATGTAAAAAGTACGGACGAGAGGCGTCCATTTTGATTTGCCTTACCTATGACCACGGGGAATCAGAATGACTTCTGCTTTGGTGCCTATGATTTAGTACCTTCTGTGCAATCGCTCGAAGTGCCCAAAACGGAACTCGACTTGAGGAGGTTTGTCTAATAACATGTAAAGTGTAGAAAATTGGCGGGGGAAGGCGAGGCTTCCACTGATAGGCGTCGGTTCAACCTGTAAAATCAAGGTCAAGCCATGATCAACTAAGTTTGTCTTTTATGAATAATCGGTTCCTGTTACATCTGGGGAAAATAAACCCCCAATTTCTCGATTCTCCTCCTAACTTACAGCTGTCGATCCGGGACAGCAATCGCTGGTCCCCTTCCGCGAGACGGAAGATGTCTGCGCGGGTCCTCCCGTCGTCGACTTCCATTCCAAACTCGAAGAACAAAAAGCACAAGAAAGCGAACAAACATTACGAAACTGTACATAAACTCAAGCGTCGGAGCCGGTCAGTAGAGTCGACCGAACTCCGCGCTGCCGAAGTCGAACTGATTCCAAGAGACGACGCGGTAGTCGTCGCCTCAAAATTTTCGCCTATATTGAAAGATAGCGATTCTGTCGCCATCCAATCGGAGAGGGTCTTTGAACGCCCACCTTTTTGAGTTCTAACCCGGGCACCCAATCGAAAAATTCCCAAGATTTTAATTTTGACAGCTATCGTAAACCCTGGGTCCCCTTTAGAGAGAGTCGGCTTCAATCGAAATTGCCGACATCAAATTTGAACCCTCCGAATACTCGTAGGTCGACCATCTGTGAGTTTTAGCTTAATTTCTGACGAGATCTTGAACCTCATCCATCGTAACTTTTAAAATTATGTCAAGAATAGATCTGAAGATCATTACTCAGATCTCTTAAACTTCTTACCTAATCCTAAATCGACTGTTATCCCCCCAACTGTTCTACAAAAATGGTTGGGTCACCCGTCAAATTCGAAATTTTAAATCTTCTTCTCCACACAAGATACGTGGAGTAAGCTGGAAATCTGTCCTCATTTCGGGACAGATTTGTCTTCTGGTCCTCATCCATCAAATTTCCCCCAGCTAACTCGCCAATTTGAGGTCAAATTCCAGCTTTTTAGCGAGTTAGCTGCCTCATCCATCACCTAATTAAGCTTATTTAAAGGCCATCTGGGGCTAAATCTTACTACGAAATCCGTGAGTAAACGTGCAAACATTGCACGTTTACATGTCGGCTTACAAGATAAAGCCAAACATTCCTAGCATTCCTAGCTTAATTTCAAATCTACCGACAGGACGTCTTTCGACGTCCCGTAGGGGGGGACCTAAGGTGGGAATGAGCTTGTTTTGCGGCCTGGGGTACAGCACATTCCCGTATATCCTTTAAGCCATCGGGGGACGTATTCAGGGACTCCCGGAACCCATGAGAGGGCCCTAAACATGCCGCCCGTCTTTCCTAGTCGTCCTAGTCCAGTCCGTCCGTGAAACTTATAAATTTAACGTCGTTTTGTACGTCTTGTCCCTATATGTCCTGTTTTTGTCATGTCTTTATATACTATATATATATATATATATATATCTATATCCATATATACATACAATACTCATGAGCACACACTACACATGAGACATACAGGCGACCTGAGCGACAGAAAGGTCGCTCAGGTTCACACCAGAAACCCGTAGAACAACAACAACAACAACACGGCAACCACAACAACGACAAGAAACACAACCGCGACGACAGCAGCAGCGACAACCGACCAAAGAAGTCGGTTAGAGAGAGTGAAAAAAGGAAAAGAAAGAGCGGAAAAGAAGGGGCACGGGAAGGGAGGCGGGACAGGGGGTTCCCGATGGAATTTCGAGGGGCTAGGGCGAAATTCGGTCCCAGGACGAAGAACGGGCCGAACGGTACCAAACACGAGGGGGGTAGACGCAGTGGCGGGTCGGGACCCACTTTCGGGTTCCGACATATATTAGCATATAGGGTTTCAGCGGGCTTTTCCGCTCTAACGGTTGGGCGGAGAGACGCCCGCCGGGGATCGTTGAACTCACCTTGGAAAGGCGATTCAAACGAGGGGTGATTTTCCGGCCTTAGCGGCAGCGGTTAGTGGGGCACTACAATCACGACGGATAAAGGAGTGTCGGTAGTGGTGGGGGCGCTTTGTCGGCCGTCCCGGGTTAACGGGGCAACTGACGGAGACCCGCCGGGCATCATTGAAGATGTCTCGACGTGGCGAATGCAATGAAGGGCGACTTGCATACTTTTGAGTTGAGGTTAAATCTTCGGTTGGTTTGTACCCACTTTCAGTCGGTATGCCAAATTGGGGGCACTTGTACGGGTCATAGCGACCTAGCGAGGGGACGGGCGGAGACTCGCCGGATATCGTTATACTCGCCAAAAGCAGGCGAGCAGAATGAGGGGTCGCATGAACCCGTTTAGGGTCAAGGGTCAAATGCGGAGTTGGTACTAACTGACGAAATTTTGTGTTGAATTTTCGTGGTGCATTATAAAACAGAGAAATAAGCTATATAGCAGCGGGATTACCGGTCAGATCGAGACCCGCCTGGCCTCGTCAGATGCCTAAATGGGTAGACTACTTGGAAACACGCGTACTTTCAATCAATGATCCGACGGTTATAAGAAAAACCACTTGCTAGAGCGCTGGTCAAGCCATTTTGGGGTGTCCGAGAGGCTATAAAAGTAGGTTTTGCTACGGAGGGGCGGACAAATAGACATACCGAGACACGAAGATCAGGCAGTACACATATATATGCATAACTATATTTCCATATAAGCCTAGGTTAGGTCCACTCGGAACCATGGTCACCAGCCAAACCTAGCGTAAGTATTGGCTGTTAATTGAATGTTCACCTGTTTGTCCATAGAATATCTCAGGAAATCCTCCAGCGATGTGCAATGTTTCGAGTTCGTTCGAGAGCCCTGAAAATTCTCTACCGAAAGGTACTCGGAACCTTTTCGGGAAATCTGGACCGTTGGACGGTTACGGGCCGATAAACAGGCTCGATACCCGTTATTTCCGAATAATCGGAAACTACCGTAACCCATTTGTTCCAGCTTACTTTCACGACCATTACGCAATAGTTTGCTTGAACCAGGTAAAATTGATAGTCTTGATTTTGATCACTTCCCGATCCCTTAGGTTGTCAAAGGCCTCCTATTCCCGGACGGTCATAATTTTGAACTTTCAGCGAGAAACATAGGGCTATAGGTCGAGTTCCGTTCGGGTTTGCCTGTTTGATCCGGTCAAAGATTTTATTACATTCCTCGTCTTCCTAGAGTTAGACCTCCGACCTACGTCAATTCTCTCTGAGCTCACTTGAGCCGGTCTAGGTATGTATGATCATACAATAAATGGTACAGTGACAAAGGTTGTATAAATGGCAAGATATAACAATGACAGAACATGAAAATACGCGACACGATCATTGATCACCATGGCACCAGGCGGCCTACTATGATTTATTCCCTTAAACCCTACCGTTGCTCAATTTGAGGTAGTTTGAAACGGTTTTAACGCCAGAATCCTGCGAGACTAACGTAACGGGCCGGAACGGGCCTGTTACAATTTCACCTGATTGAAACATTAAATGTTAACTTTATTAGTAGCAAGGCTTATAGCAGACGTGATGTGAGAGTCTGACGTATTTAAAATATTAAAAAGTTGTCAGTATCAACTCTGAAACGTAAATTTCTTTTCATGAGGTATCAACAAGATATTCAACTTGATATTCTTTCATGTTTATATATTTCTGTGGCAAATTCACATCCAATACTCTAACTGAACTAGCGCGAACCTGTACTGGAAACTCTATAAACTGTTCCTTCAGGTCGCAAACCTCTCCACCATTTCAACATCTCACAATTGCTATCCATGGCACATATGCTTTTAAAGACTGCGCACATGAGGCAAATGGAGAAACCTTGCTTTGCGCCAACCATCCTTTATTATCAAAATTTTTGGTCTGTCTCCCAAGTTTTCTCTGTTGCGATGGCTTGAAAGTTTGCGCTACCAGGAGGCATAACTCATCGACTTTGAAGAAATGTGCCTTTTCACTTTATTACCGCTGTTCAACGCAATTGTGTCGCACTGTTATTTATAGATGTTCAATATTGAAGTTGCTGCAGACGCCCCAACCTGATCGGAAAAGCACATGAGGTGTAGCATCAGTGAGTGCAATATTTCGTATGTTCCATAACACAATCAGCTCGATAAAAACAAAAGTGAACTGATTTTGTGTCAAGAAATTAAGACTTTTATATAGACTTCATATCCATAAAATTTAAGTAATTTTAAACGTCAAACCATGCTTAATACAGACCTTTCCATTTCGTTGTTTCCTTGGTCAAATGTGCTCTTTTATGTTTCTCAGATACAGATAAGTAATCTTGCCTTCTTCCTCTGCCAAACGCAGATGCTGGAACGCCAACGAGTAATGATTCAAATTTTTCTGAATCAAGAGGCCGAGATGGTGAACAATTAACATCGGAGGCAAAGTACTTTATCAGATCAAAAATCGTTGATCCAACACTTTAGTCTGAATATATTACTTGATCATTATCATTCAAATTTAAATTCTCAGTACTGTTTAACATTTTATGCCAAGCTTTACTTCGTACGTTTTTCGGAAACATTGACACCAAATCAGTTTTCTCAACTTTGTCCTCACTGATCACTGATCACTGATACGGCTTTTCGGCCCTGGGATGGGCATTCCAATGCTTCTACTGGCGGCTGATGCGTCTGCGCAGGCGCTGAGCCCAGCCTAACGCCGACGATGGTTGTTCGGCTTGACGGCGGTCGGCTGCTGGACGTGCTGCTGTTAGGTCCCTCGATGTGGTGTGTGTCCTGACGTTGTTGTTGTCGTTGCCACCGCCTCCGCCGGCCGTTCTTTCTGTCCTGTGCCTTGGTTCATGGGCGTTTGCGTGGGCTATTGTTGTGGATTCCGTGTTGATGACCGTTTGTTCTATCGGTGTAGGCGGTTGAAGTGGTGTTGCTGTGGCTGCAGTTCCCTCCGCCGGTCTAAGTGCGCAATCCCTTTTGTGACGTACCATATTTGATGGCTTTTGTGGTCGGTTGCAACACGGGCAACATCCAGCAATTCCACCCGCGCACGTCTTTTGGTGGTTTGCTAACTGTGCCTTGCCACTGATCAATTTGCCACATCTGTCGCATCGATGCGTCCGCGTTGTGGTTGCTGCAATCGGTGCGTTGGTTGCGCCGTTAGTGTCGTCGCCCTGGTCGTTGTTGTTTTCGCTTTGTACATTGTTCAGTCGGGGTTGTGCGCTCCCCGGCTCGTTATATACATTATCCGGTCATTGTGGGCATCTCTTACGGTGTTTTGACATGTTCGATATCGATTTCGCTTCGTGGCAGTACGGGCAAATGCCCGGTTCTTCAGCGGCACACGCCTTCAAGTGGTTGCTGAGTTGCGCTAGCCCGTCGACTTTTGTGCCACAGCGATTACACGTGCGTTCACCTTCTCGCTCCGATCGGTGCGGAAGCAGTTTTACTGGCAGATTGAACAAATTTTATCGCCCGTCCGTGTTGCCGATGGTGCTGTTGCTGTTTTTGCCGAAATCGTGTTGTGGTTTTGGTGTCTACGGTCGTTTTCCTCGATTGATATCGCTGTCATTCGTTGTGGTATTAGTGAGTTCCACTCACGGCGATTTGTGGCTGTGATTCCAACCGAACTCGGTTCCAGTACCAATGCTTTGATTTTTTCGCGCCAATAGTGTGGTGTTGTTTCCCGGTTGCTGGCGGGCAGCATTTCGTCACGATCGAGACATCCTAATGTTATTTGTTTTACCGCTCTCTGGTTGGGTATCCTGAACACGTGTCCGATCCGTTCGAGCACGCGTTTCTCTACTTTCCAAGGGACGGATTTAATCCCCAGCGCAGTTCGTACATCGTACATGTTGCAGTGTTCACGTTCCATCTGTCTGAGCGGTTGGTTGCGTTTGTCCGACCAAATGTAGCGCCAGCATTTGTCTATTGAGGACTGTAGTTTCTTGAGTTCTGATATGTACCACGGGCGTACGTTGCAGTTAAATAATAGTACCGACTCTACGCACGCTTCCGCCACCTTCGCTTGCGTTCTTTTCGATAGTTTCGAGCGCATCAAACGCCGTTTAACGGCCCACCATGCTTTCTTCATACGTTCGATTACATGGCGGACATCATGGTTCCTGCCGATCCACGTGCCTAGCATTCTGATGTCGTTTCTTTCGTTGTTTCCGAAGTCGAGGTGTTCTTCTTTGCCGTCGTGGCATTTTTCTTCGTATCGGAGTAGAGCGCGTTTCACAATTTCTTTGCCTTCTCTCATCTCACGTCGGGTGCCGAGTAGCGTTGAATCGTCCGCAAAGAAGGCTTCGATGATGTTGAACTTCTTGGCATCCGAGCTTCCTTTTGCTCGACGACTGTTGATGGGTCGGAGTGCCGCTCCGGGAATCCACGCCGACGGTATTCCAAGTTGTTCGCCATTATTTGCTGCTGCTGTTGCCCGTTCTCTCGACGCTAGCTGCATTGCTGCTGTATGGTAGATATTAAAGAGGATTGGAGACGTTGCGCAGCCTTCTCTTAGGCCTCTGTTCGGCGTCCACGGTGCGCTCGTTTCCTTACGGCCTTTCACTTTGTACATGGTTTTCTCATGTAGACCTTGAATGGTTCGAAGTGTCGTTTCCGGCATGCCATACCTTTTTAGCAGAGCCCACAGAAACGGCTTGTTCACTCTTTTATATGCTTTTGTTATATCCAGTAATGTTGCTACATAGTCGTCCTCTCGCGGTTCGTTTTTTTGACCCGCTTTCTGTCGATAGGAGCGAAGTTGTCCCACCTCCTCGTAGATTCGTATGAAGATTTGCGTCGAATCGGCGGTACCTCTTCCAGCTCGAAAGCCATTTTGCGACTCTTCCAGGATTTCAAGGTCCTCGGTCCATTTCCGCAATCTTGTTGCCATAAATCGCGCCAATAAGCGGGATACCATTGATAGCAGACATACACCTCTGTAGTTATTAGCATCATTTCGAGGGCCTTTCTTGTGCAATAGTACAATCATTCCGAGCTTGATTGATTCGGGCCAGTCGTCTGGATCAGTTTCGCTGAGATGAATGATCTGTTATATTACTCTGTCTTGCATTGCTGGCGCTGCTTTTCGTATAAAGCAGATGCGTATTTCATCTTCGCCGGGCGCCCCTTCTTTGATGTTCATCCATTCCTTCCTGATTCCGGCCGCGGTGATGGGTCGATTAAGCGTTTCCCCGCATTCGCGCCGTTTGTCGTCGTTGTTGTTGCGTTCCGCCGTGCTGATTAGCTGGAACATTGGTTCCGGTGGGCTTTCATGTCGATTTTTGGACACCTGTTCGAAGTGCTGTTTGAATTCGTCGGCTGTGAAGTGGTCACTTTGTGCAGCTTCCTTCACGCCCTGCATGCCCAGTCGGCGTAAAAGCCTATACATCGCACCGGTATCGCCTCTCTGCTGTGCTTCGACGGCTTCGTCGATAATCGCTGTCCACCACAATTTTTCCCATCGTTTGATGTTGTTTTTAAATCTCCGTCGTACTTAGGCTCGCTGCTGTTTTGCGATGTTGTACTGGTGCTGTCTGTCTGCTTCCGCGGTTGGTTCGGTTAGGCGTGCGTCTAGCGATCTCATTCGACGTGTTATTTCGCCGATTTGGGTTGTCATCGCTCTGATTTCGTCATCGTCACCGTCCAGCCATGGCCGTTCCCGTTTACCTTGGGTTCTGCCGCATAATGATTCTGCTGTTGATAGTAGGACCTTACAGATGGCGTCCCACGGGGCGTTCGGCGGCAGTTGTTGTTCTACTTCGTTTGTCTGCGTTTGGTAGGCAGCTGCAGTGTCATTCGCCCGTAACGTTTCCCATCTGATTTTGTGCTGGATCCTTGCTGCCATCGTGTGAACGTTGCGTCGTATCGGTTGGTGTCTTTCTGGTGCTTCGATCTTCAGTAGCTTCGGACGGTGATCCGAAAAACCGTCTTCAATGACTGTTCGCACGGCTTTCACGAGTCGCGTCCTTTGGCTCTGCTTGCAAATGAAGCCGTCGATTTCGAACCATTTCTCTAGCGCCGTGCTATACCACGTGCCCCGGTTGCCGTGGTCGTAGAACGAGTTGACCCAGCACAGGTGGTTAGCTTCAAACCAACCGATCAGGTCCTCTCCGGCTTCGTTTGTGTTTCCAATGCGGAATCCGCCCGCTGCTCGTGTCTGCCATTTTGTTGTATCGACCTTTGTGGTCACCCCCGATGATAAGCCACTCGTTTGCGTTCGTTGTTAGTAGTTGCTCTTCGAGTTCGCGGCGGTAGTTTTCAATTGCTTCTGGTCCATGGTCGATCAGGGATTGATATCCTGAGACCAGTCTGTAATTGTCGAATTTTACCGCCGTTATCCGATCGCCAGTCCATCTGGCGGCTCCCTGTTCCAGCCAGCGTTGTGCCCAACGACGCGTCAGGATGATGCCCGTTTTCAGCCCATGTATAAGCAGCAGATTCTGGTTTCGCGTCCAAGATGGATGATCCCTTCTTCATCCGCGGAGATCTCGGTCAGCATCACAGTGTCCCACTTTTTGTGGTAGCAGAGGCGAGCAACTTGGAGCAGTCGGTCGCGGTTGTTTGCTCTGACAGTCGCTCGTTGGAGGTTCCACGTTGCTATTCGTGGTTGTTGATTGGCTTCTTTGTCTTCCTTTTTGTTGGTTTTCTCCTTGCGCAGTCGGTGTCGTCTTTGTCGTCGTCGGAGTCGATCCTCCGCGCGTGGGCCCGGATTGGGCTCAACGTCGTGTTGCAGTGTTGACCATACGAGTACCGTCGTATGTCGTTTCCCCAGTGAATGAGGCATCGTTCCGCCCGTGCAGGATGGTAGGGCCTCGTGGTGGCGGGGATCACGAGCTGGGGTGCGGTTTCTATTTGATGGGTTGCCCCGTCTTCGCTCGCCACTACACGAAAGTTGACAGCCGATCGGCGAGCAACTTTGTTCTCATATATTGATACGTCGTCTTCATCCTCTTGACCTAATCCTGCAACCCTAGATTTTAATTATATCCAACCAGCTTACAGGAACAAAAGTCATTTTACGTGCCATAATGCTTTACGTTAAAATGTGATAAGAACTTTACTATTGTCTGTCACAAATGCTTACACTCTTAACACTTGACAATATTTTGCTTGCTATTCTTTTAGGAATATTTGGTTTTGATTTTGTTGAAATATTGCGCCAAATGCAATCTTTAAGAACAGAGAAATTGGTGCTACATTTATTACCGCTGATATTAAAGGCGGAGAACTTTCTTTTAGCAATTTTAAAGGTAAAATAATGTTCTCAAAATAAATTACATGTTTACTGAAATTCATATAAAATGTAATTCTGTTAAGAATATACGAAGAGTTGTCCACCGTCCGGAAAAATATTTTGCCTTACTCTGTATATGTTTTCTGTGGAAGGTTTGAGATTTAAAAATAAATATCCCTACTTTCCTTTCGTAGCCTGTTCAAACGCGCCTAAAAGAAACGGTAAGTTTGGATCGCTACATCTGTCTTCCTAAGGTACAGATCATGGATTGGTCACGAAAATTTGGAAATAAGGCTAAGTATTGAGCGTTTCTAGTGGATGTGCGCATATGATAAAAATGTTAAGTCACCAATATTTATCTAAAGCGGTGTTGTCGTATATGTGAAACAGCGGCCACTAGTTTTTTATAATTAGATGTTTCAACATTACGCCATCTAAAATGCAAACAATCTGACCTTCAGTTACCGGAAAATCACACAAAAATAGCTTCACAGAGTTCTAAGTTGCTAAATTCTGACAACATTTGTTTCTAGATATCTTGAAATATGCTATAATAATTGCTGATTCTCAGAAGGATGCGCCCATCTACTCGAAAATTTTTGTTACATACGATTGTTATCAGCAGAATTTTTCCAGGTAGGGTCGCTATCTCAGCTCCACAATGTGATGATTGTAACTTTATTTTTCCTTGACAAACTTTCTTATGTTGATGCAAAAGTTGGTGAGATGTATATACCCGGCTACAGTTTATACGAACGTAGTCCATGATTCATGGTACATCTCTGTTTCTAGTCTTTTTAAAATTTTATTATAAAAATATATTTTTAAATCAGCGCTCTGCCATTGGCCATATCGAACACTGAAGCTGTGTATTGTTCACACATATTATTATGCAAATCTGTATTCGTTCGTACACATATATCCATAAATCCTACTCTTATATTTTCATAATTCAAATCATACACTTCGTATCCGAATTTGTAATCTTTCATATCGAAGTGTGTACACATTTATACAATAAATGTTCATAATTCGTACACTTCGTATACATGTATGTACCCATATATTATAACCTTTAAAGCTCTTATCCAAATCTGTTCCCAAATTTGGTACCCATCATATTCAAACTGTACCCGCCTGTACCTGTAGCTCGACAACTTCTATACCACCCAAATCCAAATCAGTGTACACCCACACCTCTCATATCTAAATTTGTACCTATTTGCGCCATTATACTGCCACAATCTCTATATATCCTATCGCACACTTCATATATCACCGGCATATCAGTACTACTGCAACTTTGTAACGAAATGTCAATCAGCTGCTATAACAGGTTATAAGTTTTCGTTCACTCACGAATTCATCGACTTTGAATATCCTAGCCATTACGCCCGAGATTCGGTACCACTAGGTGTCTTACGTTTTTAGATAATTTTTGCATTTTGTAAATACTGTCAGTGATATTTTTTTGTAAGTCCCGTGCAAAATCTACCCAATATTTCATCCCGATTAGCATCCTGAATTTCATACCCAGGATAATTGAACGGTAATCGATTCACTATGTCAAAATATAGCTAAGACCAATAAGGGTTAAATCTGTTTGCAAACGCTAATCGTTTGAGGAAAATTCGAATAGCATCTCCAATTTCAAACTTATAGCGCACATCAATATCTTGCGCTGAATCAATTTTTTTCTTTATTTCATCTACATTTTCCTCTGAAACATTATAAAAGGCGAAAATTCGTATTTATTTTTAGTATGTTATAAGTCTAAACAAGATTATGGACGCTGATAATGTACCTAAGTCTGTTTAGCAGTTACAAATTTAAAAATCTTCGATTTCAACGTGCGTGTAATCCTCTCTGCTATGCTCACTTTAACTTCCTTCTTTTTTGTTGTATAATCTTTGATACAGTTTTGTCTTGCAGCAGTTGTTTATTATGGTGTTCAAAACTCTTTTCTGTTTGGAAATTTTAGTATTGATTTTTCAAATACGGTCTTCAAGGCAAATAAGATGGTAGATGCTGTTTTATTTTCAGAGAAAAACACTATACAAATTTAGAAAAGCAATCAATAATCACTAAGAGGTACCTATATCCAACATTTTGGTTCGCCAAATTTTATATGTCAGCTAAATCAGCTTGATAGAAGTCTCGTAATCCCTTCAACACTGCCTGGTCTATAAAAAATTTTAGTCTTCGCTGTTTATGAATTGTGCAAGAATCTTGACCACGTAACTTTATTTTGAACATATTTCAATGATACGTTAATACAGCGTTTACGAGCTTCCTCATTATGTTTGGGAGCAGAATGAAAACCAGCAATGTTAGTAGGAACATAATATATATTTTTCGATAGATCACCAACTGCAACCTCAACCAAAAATTCTTTAAAGAATGTAACATAATTTGTCAACTACAACAGCATAATAGACAACGTTTTCTCTTCTAAAGTATTACAATGACTTACACGTTTCGTACTTCTATCAACTTCTATTACGAGAAAATTCAAGAAGTTATATCATCAATCTCACAACTACCATAAGCATGATACGGTATTCCATCATTTCTTATATATCGTTTATCATCGTACGCGGACAAACTACGTTTATTTTGCGCAATTTGTTTGGAATATGGTTTCTGAATCTAAGGTTCATAGTATGTCGGACACTTGTTCCATCAAACAACTTTTTTATGTAGCACTCGTGCTTAAATTCAATCTTTATCATCATATACTCATCAACATCATCATCAAATCCTTTACCACTTTTCTTATCTATCTATCTTTTCTTATCGATTATTCGTATGTTATACGTCTTTGAACACTATCAGTTTCGTCCTTCATCTTTCCAAGCACGTTTTGTTAATTATCTAATACAGTGGATGATTAATTAAATAGGCACTGGTAGCAAAATGTGTTGATAAATATCTGTAGTGTCCACAGACTAACGTATCGAGTCTGTATCTGTCAATTTGGATCTGCTGTCATAAACACGTTTCATATAGTTGCAGTGGATATCATACACTAAGAGCTTTGGCAGGTGCAACACTGGGAAACCTACATATTTCGTCAATCCGCTAACACATATATACATATGCACCCCACGCTGGTGAGGACAGGTGATACAAGATATATGTATCCGTCAGTAACCGGACCCGAAATTAGCCGGGACCTGGTCTTAAACTAAAATAAAAATAAGCATTAATGTGCTTCTTGCTATTGGGGGAGGGGTAAATAATAGGAATTTATGGTAATTTTAGCATTAAACACTATGGTTTAGTTATCTTAGGTTGGTTATTGCTTCGCTACCGCTTTGAGTTGTTGCACTAGGCTATATATGCCAAAAA
This sequence comes from Trileptium ribeirensis, assembly GCA_030248225.1. NCBI lineage: Eukaryota > Metazoa > Nematoda > Enoplea > Enoplida > Thoracostomopsidae > Trileptium > Trileptium ribeirensis. The sequence continues at coordinate 22,675 of JASANE010017066.1, forward strand.
GGGCAACAAATTTTTAAAATTTTGGCATTTTTTAATAATTAGTTGTACGTTGATGGCTGGAAGGGGCTCCAGACTTTTCCATACGAGTACGGTAGCTGAATAAGATTAATACAATGGCGCTTAAGTCGTAAACGGCAAACCCTCGGGCCCTACAATCTAGAAATCGTTTTCTCAAAAATACAATTTTCTTGTTGTGATTTTGTAAATTTCGAATGTTACCGCATACGTTGTTATGTTACTAGGTCATCAATAAATAGTCCTGTATGATTAGAAAAAAATCTGCTGTAATTACCCTCAAATTTTTCAACTTGCACCACGAACCCAAAAAGCGAGCTGTTCTCAAAATTTCTCAGTTAATGGGCTTGAGTTCCGCCATTCAAAGGAGGAATTCGGTATCAAGTCATGTAACACTGTTACGAGCTCCGTGGATTCACAGAAAATGACAATATGACAGTTATCATAAGATTTGACACTTTTTCGACAAACACCTATGCCCTCACGTAGCATGTAAGCCTCATTTTTTCCACGCATGTGAGAAGGAGCCCCAAAATTGTGCTAAATATTACATCCGCTGATTCAACTGATGTACTGCGGCTGTACTGTCTTGCTATGCCTTTAAAACGAGCTTAGGAATCTCACCTTTGAACCTCAAAATAAGCAACAAACTCTTACTAGCCACGCTTGGCCCAACTCCAGTTCCCGCCATCGAGTGAATTACTGCTGGCTGCCAGTTTTCTGCAATGTGAAATGCTCGAAATTGCGTTAGGTTATGATACCATCAACATAAGATTTAACCGATAAAGAAACATTTCACAGTATAGTTTGTCGCAAGGTAGTAAACAGGAACCGTTTGGCTGTAGATCAAATAACATGGTTAACAAATCCTGGGCTACGGCGTGCTTCCAAAATTATAAATATGCTGGCCCAAGTCAAGCTGAGGGGCGTGACGTCATAGGCTGGTATGTCGTTCTACATATACTAAGCCTAAGCCTAAGCCTTAGCCTAAGCTTCGACCTTTATATGGCCCCTAGATTATAACTGAGCCTAAGTCGGGGGCTGCCGCCCCCCGAACCCCCCGCACTAAGCTGTTCCTTTTTCAACGATATAACGTTACGCCCCTCAGCTTGACTTGGGCCAATATGCTGATATAAATATGCTGTTTGATTTATTAGTATAATTTCTTTGCGCCTTTCAAATTGTTTAGTAGAGATCGATAAATGTGTGTTGGAAATTATCATTCGGACTGCCGCAATATCTTTATTAAGTATAGACTATATGCTGTATCGCGAATTTGCAGCCAGTTCATCGCGGATCATCAGAGACTAAAACTTGACATCTACAAAAAGTTCCTCATATTTTTCGTTGGTTTGCCAAAAACTACATTGTTCGTGATTCACATTCCCTCAAAATTGGTCTACCACCTTCTCAACAAGGCGGGCAAGCCGTCATGAAAACCAGCAATACTTCGGGGACTAACTGTTTATTTATAGATGACCGAAAAATACGCGCATGAAAATATGCGCTGGTATCCCGCTCTACCGGGTATCGCCCTCTTCCATATTCACAATCGCTACTTTCAGGTCATTTTTTCATACTTTTTGAAACCCCAAAAAATTCAGCCTGTTACTAAAAAAATGTATACGTAAACATTTTACAGGCAAACGCCCACGGACCCGTTGGATTATAGTCATATGTGCTCTAGGTTTGATTGAGGCCCCATGGAGGTGAAGTCATACCAAACTTTTATCCCCATCAAGTCTTTCCAGTCTGAATATATAGCCCTTTCAGTATGGAGAGTTAGCGTGACATTACCAAAGTTATTTTCATTAAAAATAGTCCCAGTTATCATTACGCCGTTACTGTAATTGTATATAGCCCTTATATGAACCTTAATGCTTGGCTTTGGCTAAAATACTTTGACTTTATGTATGGAGGAACGGCATAGCATACATTTCAGTTTCGTCCCTAAGAGTTACATTGGCCCTGACAACTATATAATATCGCTGTTGGCTCGTCTATTTCTGATGCGACACTGTACTATTTCGCAAAATAGAACTTGGAGTTGTTCTTGCAGTTGGTCGCCGGCGGGTCAACAAAACGATTGTTTAAAGGTTAAAACGCAGCTTGCAACAGCACATCTCTTTTTCTGAAACCTTTATCGTGGTCTAGTTTCACAATATGTCAGTTATGTTTTCGACCACCATTTCATATATTGTTAATTACACGGAAACTAGTATTCGGTTTTAAAAGCCTCACTATATACAAACCAGTGTAGCGTAACCGATCTGCTTGGTTACAGAGTTGTAGGAAAATAATTTAATTTAATTTACATAGCTAGTGCTAAATAGCAAGTAAACAAGATATTTGTAATTGTATTAAAATGTGTGACGCTAGTCTCAGAAAATCTGACTGTGTTTGCCACTTTTGTGGTAAATCGGCAAAACAAGATGTAGTAGAATGTTCCTTTTGCCACTGCTGGATGCATATAAGCTGCTAGCCCCCAGGAATCTTTGATACTGTCAACTTTTGGGCAGGTCCAACCTTGTATTTCCGCTCTCCAAGAAACTATATTCTAATAGTATGGACTTTACCCCTAACATTATAATAACTCACCTATCATCCCCGGGGAGACATCGATTCTCTCGAGGGGCGACTCCTATATTCTCTTCCCTCAAGACATTTCTACCCATCCTTGGGCAGGGAGATCTCTATTTTCCTTATTTTGGTCCTTTTACTCCCAATCTTAATATACGAACTGAAATGGACAATTCCACAAATTTCCATGCCTCTACCTATGGGACAGATTTATCTACAATTTACACCTTCCTTGCCCAGGGAAATGATTATTCTCCCAAGGGAAGTGAACCTTATATCATCTACAAAGAGGTGATATCTACCCGAATTCCTATAGAAACCTTTATTTCCTCTTTGTCTTATATATTAGGTACCCCGTGATGCCAATTCGGAACTAAAATTTAGTGTTATTTAATATTTTAAACCAAACACCAAGATTAATTCCAGTTTCAAAACTTTCCCAAAGGGGTGGTGGTTATGCCTCCCGAGCGGAATGGCACGCGCCCACACCTCGGGTAACCACCCCATTTTACTCCTATTTCGGGGATTATTACTTCGTAAACATGGGCCGGAATTTACAATTCCTTACTTTTGTTTAAATAACACATTTCTCTCTGATTTATTATTAATTCCTTCCGGTGGGGTGTATTATATTTCGTCCCCGGTAGTAGGGTAACACCTATCCGCACTCGGGTGAATCTCTCACTCTTATCTTCAGATACATTACCCCTATACCCTAATTCAACGTTCAACTTTACCTAAAAATTAATCTTTTTACTTCCCTGTCAAATTTACAAATGCACTAGGATTTTCTCAACTCGGGTACAACTCTTCCCTAGTACCGGACTATATTTCATCTCCCTGCGCTGGAAACCCTCCAACCCCACTATTATGTCATTTTTATTAACCTTGGGTTCCCCTAATTTCCACCATTTCCTCCTAAAAGAAAATATACCAATACTTGACTTTTATCAATTTTATATGATACTGGAACCTCTAAAACTAACCACCGGGGTCCTAATCACCCATTTCTATCCAGAAATCTATTTAATCCCTGTGGAAGATTCCCAAACGTCCTTTTTCCCGCACCCAAAAACTCGCAAAATTTGTTAGAAAATATATATAATATAATATAATAATAATAATAGTACTAAATAAACGCCCTTAGCTACTATTTTACTGTGGTGTGACGGAGTTGGCTTGTTATTGTTATTATTACGATATACGACGACGTGTGAGTATTGTTGTTGTTAGGTGCTGTGGAGTGTGTTACGTTTTCTTTTATGTAGTCTGTTTCTTTTCGTATATTCTACGATACTGTTTTTTTTGTGATTTTCCGTATGTTTACCTTTCGCTGGAAGCCAGTAGTATTATATCTTAGTTACGATTATTTTGTTGTGATGTAGTTAATATTTTTTTACTATAATTTAAATACTATTACCTTAATATAATGTGGTTACTATTCTCTTGTTATAAGTTAAGTATTATTATATTGGCCTTTTACTCTTGTCGTGTTTATACGATTTTTCTTAGCGATTCTCTATAGTTTCGGACACATAAAATAGGCTCACATATATATGTATTTATATATATTCGCCATGTCTTCGTAAGCATATATACGTATGAAAATATATAGTCAAAAGCTGAGTGACTTTGCAGGAGGTAACCTGCATTTCTGGACCCTGCCGATGTGACGAGTGCGCTAGGCAAAGTATGACCAAGCCGGGTTAAGGCAGACCAGAAAAAGCGCAGCCCATCCCCTAAATCTGGGTGGGATTGGTCTTTTTTCCTTTCCGGCACCTTTTTACCACCGGTTGGTACCCAGGCTGCCACGACATGGGCTGTTCTATCGTCGAAGGCTGAGACATTGTATGCATTCCCTAGGGTGGGACATAGTTGTCGGAACTATGTCTTCGCGCAAGCCTCGCCTATGGGTTGTCCAGTGCACAGGCTGGGGAAATTTTACGAGTAGGGGGTTGGCAGTTATGGGCCAACACCCACGTTCTATTTAGGGGAAATCCTGTGTCACATATCCCACTAACACTAACACATAAAACTCTATACATTTTTCAGGCCTACGAATTGTACGAACTTCCCAGGTAATGTTACGACTTAAGGGACATGTATCCTACAATGCATGATCGCACTTAATTGTCCTAAAAATTAAATTAAAACCTATAAGAATTGTTACAAAACTCTTTGTTACACGGCTCGGATATTTCGGTTATTATTGCGCCCCAATATTTGGGAAACTTGTTATCGTTGTCTTGCCTAGTGCATAATGCTAGAACTTTGTTAAGTTTTTTATATAATCTCTTGTTGTTCGCTAACAGTGTTACCATATAATCTTCAAATTTTCAAGCTAACTTCTGGTAATAAAATTCTTACGATACGGCTGTGCGTGTTATCAATCCAGCGTGAGCGGATTGTTTTATTTTCTGAACTTATTTTTAGTCTATTGGATGCTATCTGCAGATGCCTAAATGGTGCCGGTCACTGACATACATGTTCGTTCTTGTAAAATATCCAACGTGGCGGAGCCACTGTGCCTTTGTAACCCTTGTTTATCTGGAACTTGACTGGTACTATTGGATTTAGAGTTGTTGAGGGCTCTCGTTTAAATGGAACGCTGGACGCATTACTTCATTTTCATTGTTGATTTTTAGACACCTTGTATATATTTATAGCTTTAGCATTCTGGTGCAATTTCTCGATTTTGACATTACGATCTCCAAATGTAAAGCACCGGCCTTTGTTTTATTTAGTGATTAACTATCCACGACAAGGGAGTTGTCAACATTCACAAAAATAAGCTAAAAGTCTTACGGGAAGTCCCTTATAGCTCCAGTCTGTGTACGATCTGGCCGCTTGCCGAGCTGAGACAGAGCTTGGATGCCTTCAGAAATAATATAGTTCAATCCTGCTCTCGTTGACCATCCGTGATAACATTTCTTAGTTCAAATCTTCCAACTTTGTTTTCCAAAATTTATGCTAAGATTTATTCAAATTCTATTCACTACATGCTACAGGACTGTTACACGAACTCTCCATCGTAGTGACATTTTGCATAGAAGTTTTGAAACCTAAATCCAGAACTCGTATCCTCGAGCACGTTCTGGTGAATTTTAAGCTTAGTTGTGTGCTAGCCTACACGGGCACGGTACCATAAGCTAACATTTTGTGAGAAATCTTCGAATAAATTGTGGAGATGCCGCAGGCTTGCTTACACGAGCTCGCTGCAGCCTAAGAAATAGCTATTCCCAAAACCCTTAGTTTTAATTATTAACATTGTAACATTAGCTTTTCTTCCAAATTCTGAAACCTTTTCGCAGACCTTTTTATTTCTTTAAAACCATGTTTTAAAGTTTATTGTTTTTTTCACAATTTAAACTTTATACACAATTTCAACTTACAGTCCCAACATAGTTTCCCTAAAATTACCATCCATATACTATGGCTTGTTATTTGAACTCGCCAGGGTATAAACGTTGATGGCATAACTACTCGTGTTCGCCAACGTTAGCCTGAATTCCCATGCTTAATTTCAAACTTCATTAGCTCTATCTTTTAAGCTTCTCTAGCACTAAAATTCGTTACCCACGGCACGTTCTTTGAACTCGCCAGGGTACAGTCAATATTAGCACGGATACGCGATCCCGCTAACCAAAATTTAATTTGGCATTAGATAAATTCTGAAGATGTTGTGGCTGAAGGGTGCTGAGTGCACAAAATCAGGCCATAACCTAAGTCCCAATTTTTGTTCCAGGCAATCTTACTTTTCAATCCAACCAACGGTTTAAGCTTGCTTCATTTGTAAATAGTAATGGATAATCAACTCGAATTGGTTAAATGGTTCTAAATTAGTTTGTATACGTTTACACGGCCAATTCAACTTAGCTTACTTACAATCTATCATACGACATTGACCTGATCTCGATATCCCTGCCCGGGACAATGACACGTCTACCGCTTGAACTCGCGCAACTCTCATTCAGTGGTAAAGGGTATCTCCGACCGCTGGTAGACCGGTCCATCCCTTTGGTGGCTACTACCCCTTACTCTTGACTTTACTTCTATTCTGGGTAATCCTCGAACTCGCTCTGTATCTCCACCCCTCCCCCTTCGGCTACCATGGGAGATGTCGGTTACTTTTTGGTAAGAAACCTGCCACTAAGAAGGCCGATAATCTCACAGATACTAGTTGGTTATCATTCGATTGCGCGAAACTATGGTACGATTCCTGCAAAACAATCGACTATGTTCCTACACGGGAACTTGTTGACACAGTCAAACAAGTTGGTGCGAAAGTTGATGGAATGGCTTACGCCATGGGCTTCGAAAGAGATCCAGTTTCGACTACAAATGACGACAGTCTTCCTACTGCTACCTACACACAGGCCGTCAGAAAAACCATCGTACAGTCAGAGGCCGTTGATGCTGTTAAGCAGTTAGATAGATTGACAGGAAAAGACTCAGAGGAAGGGACTGCTCGACCGTGTTTAGACTATAAAATAAGTGTCCATTACACCGCCTCGATCAGAACCACTTCACTCAAGTCTCCGAGATTCTGTCGAAAACCTGACTATCCTCATAATGCCCCCAGAGTGTATGTCTTCAAATTCTATCCTAGTCTTTCCATAGATCTTCAATAAGTAGCTGGTCCTCGCCTGGACACCGCAGTATAAGGTGTTCTGCCGTATCCTTTTCATTGCATATGCTTCATTGCTGAGAATCTGCGAGCTTCAGATTGTACATATGGTAATTCAGCGTGTTATGGCCTGTAATAAGATTTACGGCCCACCTCAATGTTATCTTGTTCAGCTTTCTAAGATATTTGCTATATCTCCTACATAGGGTCGGTAGAAAGAGTTTTGTCTGCCTGCATCCCTTTTCTGATTCCCATAGCCCCTGAAGAGAGGAGAATGCCCATTGCTTGCTTGCAAGATGGATGTTGTTGGCCCGGGATGGGAAGAACGTGTTCAGGCCCGATGTGCTTCTTCCGTGATCCCCGTTTGGCCAGTTCGTCTGCTATCTCACTTCCTATATATCCTTCATGTCCAGGAATCCATCTAAACGTAACGCTATTATTTTGACATAGTAACCTAAGACTGTTAATACAATCAAGGACTAGTCTGGAGCGTACATGCCAGCCCGAAATTGCCTGAATAGCCGCCTGGCTATCTGAATTAATACATATAGATTTATTCCTTAGTTTATTCTGTTGTAGCATGTTACAACAATCCATGATAGCATAGACTTCAGCCTGAAACACTGAGCCAGCGCTAACAAGTGGCCAGGAGTGTCTTAGCATGCCTTCTATAAAGATGCCAGCACCGACATATAGTCCGTCAGGCAGCTCCAATCTAGAACCATCTGTGTAACAGTTGATGGTGTTCTGTTCTTCAATGGTCGTGGCCATAGCCCACTCTTCACGTTTCGGAATGATGACTCTCCAGCAGTTAAATGACGATACAATGCGCAGGCAAAGTGCAGTAATTATTGGTCTTCCCGAGTCGGCTAATGATTTGGCTGTCGCCCTTGAAATCTGTGCTACGATCGATGAATGTGCAACAGTTAATGAAGTCTTTCGCATTGGACGCAAAAAAGACTCTGGCCCACGGCTTCTAAAATTACACTTTGCGTCATCATATTGCGTCAACAATGTTCTGTCCGGTGCCCATCTGCTGAAGAATAGTCGTTGGAACTGAGTGTACATTAGGCGATCCCTCACACCAGAACAGTTAGTTCGGCTTGCCGCTCTACGCAAGAAATGTGCGAGAAAAATAATGTGTTGTACCCTACCTTATGTAAATTCGTTGTTTTGACCTTTAAAATGGTGAAATTTGTGAATTGTAAAAAGGGTGCAGACGGTAAACATGTTGGTGGAACAAAAGACTCTTCGTTCAGTATTACTGATGAAGAGTTTTTGGGAAACCAATAAGTGGGTGGGTATGCCTAATGACCAAAATGTTATTACATGTCGACTGTTTAATGCTAGAAGTTTAAAAAATAAACTCGACGAATTGAACTGTTAACTTTATGTTAATATGTGTCACATCTATGCTATTACCGAAACATGGTTAGATAGTAATGTTGCAGACTCACTTGTTTCTGATGGTAATTATAAAACCGTACGAAAAGATCGTAAAAATGGCGTCGGTGGTAGTGTTGCTTTAATTATTAGGAATAACGTTCCTTTTGTAAAACTGACGATAACAGATACTAGTGAGATAGATGTATGTATGTTGTATTGACTGTTTTCTTCCAAGTCAACATAGATTGATATGAGATACCGACCACCATCTGCATCTTTAATTGCTTTAAATGAACTGCGTTGTTTGCTCACGTATTTATCTGATGTACCATTTGCTGTTACCGCTGTTGGCGATTTTAATTTTCCATCGATCAACTGGCAGAACAATACTATTCCTGTTGCAGATGCTTCAGCTATACTTTTTCGAACGAATTGTTTAGAAAATGTTTTTCATAGTTAGTTGATAGCCGTACAAGACATAACAACATCTTGGACTTGATTCTATCAACGCAGGCAGAATTAGTTGTTAATATAGAGATTCTTCCTACTTTCTCTACTAGTGATCATCAAACCGTTGGTTTTAAACTAGTCGGTGTAGTAAAATGTACTAATGGATCGAAAATTTTTAAAAATTTTAGCAAAGGTGATTATATATATAAATATGGCTATATATTTTGCAGCTGTTGAGTGGCATAACGTTATTGACTATAACATTACTGTTGAACAAATGTGGCGTAATATTCTGAATATATTTCATAATGCTATTGATTTTTTATTCCTTCTTGCCGTGTTATTTTGCATCATTCTCATCGTTATCCTAGGAAAATACGTCGGGCAATAGCTCGAAAAGAAAAGTTATGGAAAAATATTCATGACCAGGATTCCGAATTAGACTTCAAGCATCAATCAGAAATATGTAAACAGTTAATTTTTGAAAATTCTTGTTTTCATGAAAATCAAGTTTTGCAGTCTAGTAATATCAAACATTTTTATAATTATGTGAATAAACGTTGTCGTAAACGTAATGATATTAGTCCTATTTCTCGTTCCGGTGCTCTCTGTATCACTCATCAAGATAAATGTAACGCATTGAATGACCAATTTGCTAATGTGTTTGTTGTTGACGATGGTAAAAGTCCTGTACCATTGTGTTATCTACTTGATGAATATGCATTATTTTATGTACAATTTGACTCTATTGATCTTGCAAGAATTATGAAAAATTTAAAACACAAAACTAGCCATACTCCAGACGGAATTCCTGCTATATTGTTAGCTAAAATGCATAATGTATTGGCTGAACCTCTGGCTTTATTTCTTCAACATTGTTATAACCGTGGAAAAGTACCATCTGATTGGCGTAAATCTGATATCAAACCTTTATATAAAAAAGGTGATGCATCACTGCCAGTTAATTATAGACCAATTTCTCTTACTAGTTGTATTTGTATATTAATGGAATCACCATTTATAGTTTTCTTGAGTCTAAAAATTTATTTTCTACATCTCAACATGATTTTATCAATAAAAATTTACATGTACACAACTATTAGAATTGATTAATGATTGTTCCTATTTTGCAGATAATAATTCGTTAACAGATATTATTTACATCGACTTTGCAAAAGACTTTGATACAGTATGTCACAAAAAACTTTTAACAAAATTAGATTATTTAGGTATAACAGGACATTTCAAGAATTGGATTCAAGCTTTTTTGATTAATCGTGTTCAAAGAGTTAAAATCAATGACTCTTATTCTTCGTATTCAAGTGTTTTATCGGGTGTTCCTCAAGGTACTGTCTTGGGTCCACTTTTATTGGCTATTTTTGTCAATGACATTGATTTATGTATTGGTAATTCTGTTCGTATAAAGCTGTTCGCTGATGACATAAAGGTTTATAAATGTATATCTTCCCCAGATGATGTCATTGTGTTGAAAAACGCTCTTGATAAAATTGAAAAATGGGCTGCCACCTGGCAACTCAATATTGCTGGTGAAAAGTCTCAATTTTTAAGAATTGGTAACGGTGATCATACACACTATTTTCTTCAGAAAGAACTTTTCTCCGAAAATTTCGTTAAAGTTTTAGGTATCATAATTTCTTCAGATTTAAAACCACATCGGCAGATTGCTGATATATGTTCTAGGGCATACCTAATAATAATCATGTTATACCGATGCTTTTGCACAAAAAATCGTGATGCGCTAATAGCAGGCTACAGATCATATGTCATTCCAATTCTTGAATATGCTTCTCCAGCTTGGTCACCATGCTACCTAGCAGATATTGATGAGTTAGAACGTGTACAGCATTGCTTTTCGCGTCGATTACTGTGCCGAAATGATGAATCAGAACTATCATATCTGGATCGTCTTCGCGTCGATTACTGTGCCGAAATGATGAATCAGAGCTATCATATCTGAATCGTCTTAGGTTGCTAAAAATGAAATCATTGGAACACCGTAGATTGATTGCTGATCTTATTTTTTGTTACAAGATTGTTCACAATGAAGTAGATATACCGTTTCGTAATTTCTTACAATATTCTCATAATGTACATGTTACTAGAGGACATACATTGAAATTGTTTGTTCCATCATGCCGCAAAAATTGTCGTTAATTTTCTTTTGCTAACCGAGTTATCCCGATATGGAACAGTCTACCTGAATATGTTAATGATAGACCTGTAGTGTTAGCGTCTAATGTTCGTTTATTTAAAGGTCAATTGGCGTCTTGCAGTTTTGATCATTTTTTAAGCTTTAACAGAAACCTATGAACATATTAAGAGAAAATGGGTACCTACCCTACATTTCTCGGAAGTTATTGGCCTCATGCTTTTTTCTATTGCTTGTATGTCGTCTTTTTTTATACTTATATATCTATTGTTTATTACATTGTTTGTCATTACTGTTTTTCAATAAAGAAAGGCAGCGAAGTCCGCATGAAGCCTAACTGAGGCCTTCACTTCCTTTCCATTCCATTATAAAACAATAAACAAATCTAATGGGTAAAATGCTTTTGGGCAACTTGCATATGCGTTAGCAAAAGCCACGATTAGCAACCAGATAATCCATTTTTGGATTGTCATAAAACCTAATAGAAAACTTATGTTGAAGAAACGGTTTTGACAAGTTTATTATAAAGCTAACTCCTGTTCAACTTAAAAACATAGCTATGCACAGGCAATTACACACAATCAAGTTTTTAGGAAATTTTTTGTTTTTATGGCATTTGTCGGGGGTTTAGTAGGCTACCAGGTGTTCCCGTGGCTTAAAATCCAAATTTTCACTTTTTCCTCTATTATATGGGTCCCTCAATTTTTTTCAATTTCAAAATTAAAAATTTTGTTAAAAATTTATTTTTAGTCCTAGACCTAATTTGTCTATAATCAACTTGTTTTTTTACTAGCTACATCTAAGTTTAGTTTAATTTTGTTTTTACTTTCAGTTGGTTCCGATTGCTGGTTCCGGTTCCGGTAAATTTCGGTTCCGGTTATTCCCTGATATATATATACGTTATATTACGCAATATATACCACGCCCAGGACGACAGGGAATACCAGTACCAGGGCGGCGTGGGGGCGGCTTTTATTGAAAAGAAAAAGCAAAATGGTGGCGAAAAGGCACCAGCCCCAACAACCCTGGTTACCACTCACTCGACACGAATGGCCGAAGTTTTTAAAGTATTACTGAACCTAGTACTTTACTAATACCTATCGCTCCTACTAACTCTTATAGCCACTTGCTTCTGGTTTTTCTTGGGAAAAGTAATATAATACTAATTAAGTATGATAATGCGTTAAAGATACTTATATGTGCTGCCACCCATAGTTCTCTCCTTTATTACAGACTACTTTCACTACGATCCCTAACCGCCAAACAAGAAATCCGCGCGTTCTCTGCGCAACTATGACGACAGCTAGAAAGCAAGCTCAGTGAAACCAGAAACCCGAGTATAGGCGTTTCCTTGCCAAATAGTAGTAGATTTAAGGCCCGAGTATAGGCGTTTTAAAATATAAGCACGTACAGAAGGGCCGAGTGTAAGCGCCTTCTCCTCAAGTAATTGTCCGGATGGTGGCCACTAATATCAAGAAAGTCTGTAAATTCTTTGCGTGCTCACCTATAGATTGAGCCGAAATTCAAAACAAAAGTGCCTATACGCTACTTCCACAATATCTCCAACACAATATCCACTATACAACACGTATATAAAAATAAAACGATTAGCTACGTAGTCGTAACCCGGAATTAAAATAAAACAACAAAATCCACTATAACTGATCTCTTGCGCCGCTAACTCGATCACAATCCGGAACCAACTGAAAGTAAAACAAAATTAAACTAAACTTAGATGTAGCTAGTAAAAAAACAAGTCGATTATATACAAATTAGGTCTAGGACTTAAATAAATTTTACAAAATTTTTAATTTTGAAATTGAAAAAAATTGAGGGACCCATATAATAGAGGAAAAAGTGAAAATTTGGATTTTAAGCCACGGGAACACCTGGTAGCCTACTAAACCCCCGACAAATGCCATAAAAACAAAAAATTTCCTAAAAACTTGATTGTGTGTAATTGCCTGTGCATAGCTATGTTTTTAAGTTGAACAGGAGTTAGCTTTATAATAAACTTGTCAAAACCGTTTCTTCAACATAAGTTTTCTATTAGGTTTTATGACAATCCAAAAATGGATTATCTGGTTGCTAATCGTGGCTTTTGCTAACGCATATGCAAGTTGCCCAAAAGCATTTTACCCATTACATTTGTTTATTGTTTTATAATGGAATGGAAAGGAAGTGAATGCCTCAGTTAGGCTTCATGCAGACTTCACTGCATTTCTTTATTGAAAAACATTAATGACAAACAATGTAATATACAATAGATTAGTGTATAAAAAAGACAGCATACAAGCAATAGAAAAAAGCATGAGACCAACAACTTCCGGGAAATGTGGGGTGGGTACCCATTTTCAATTAATATGTTCAAAAGTTTTTATTATAGCTTAAAAATGGTCAAAACTGCAAGACGCCAATTGACGTTTAAATGAACGAACATTAGACGCTAACACTACAGGTCTATCATTAACATATTCAGGTTGACTGTTCCATATTGGGATAACTCGGTTAGCAAAAGAGAATTTACGACAATTTTTGCTGCATGATGGAACAAACAATTTCAATGTATGTCCTCTAGTAACATGTACATTATGAGAATATTGGAAGAAATTATGAAACGGTATATCTACTTCATTGTGAACAAAAATAAGATCAGCAATCAATCTACGGAGTTCCAATGATTTCATTTTTAGCACGCAAAGACGATCCAGATATGATAGCTCTGATTCGTCATTTCGGCACAGTAATCGACGCGTGAAGTAATGCTGTACACGTTCTAACAATATTCATCAATATCTGCTAAGTAGCATGGTGACCAAGCTGGAGAAGCATATTCAAGAATTGGAATGACTTATGATCTGTAGCGTGCTATTAGCGCATCACGATTTTTTGTGTAAAAGCATCGGAATAACATGTTTATTATTCGGTATGCCTTAGAACAAATATCAGCAATGTGCCGATGTGGTTTTAAATCTGAAGAAATTACGATACCTAAATCTTTAACGAAATTTTCAGGGAAAAGTTCTTTCTGAAGAAAATAGTGTGTATGATCACCGTTACCAATTCTTAAAAATTGAGACTTTTCACTGGTGGCAGCCCATTTTTCAATTTTAGCAAGAGCGTTTCGCAATACAATGACATCATCTGGGGAAGATATACATTTAAAAAACCTTTATGTCATCAGCGAACAGTTTTATACGAACAGAATTACCAATACATAAATCAATATCATGGACAAAAATAGCAAATAAAAGTGGACCCAAGACAATACCTTGAGGAACACCGGTAAAACACTTGAATACGAAGAATATTAAGAGTCATTGATTTTAACTCTTTGAACACGATTAGTCAAAAAAGCTTGAATCCAAGTCTTAAAATGTCCTCTTATACCTAAATAATCTAATTTTGTTAAAAGATTTTTGTGACATACTGTGTCAAAGGCTTTTGCAAAATCGATGTAAATAATATCTGTTAACGAATTATTATCTGCAAAATAGGAACAATCATTAATCAATTCTAATAGTTGTGTACATGTAAATTTTTATTGATAAAATCATGTTGAGATGTTGAAAATAAATTTTTAGACTCAAGAAAAAATATAAATGGTGATTCCATTAATATACAAATACAACTAGTAAGAGAAATTGTTCTATGAATTAACTGGCAGTGATGCATCACCTTTTTTATATAAAGGTTTGATATCAGATTTACGCCAATCAGATGGTACTTTTCCACGGTTATAACAATGTTGAAGAAATAAAGCCAGAGGTTCAGCCAATACATTATGCATTTTAGCTAACAATATAGCAGGAATTCCGTCTCGATTATGGCTAGTTTTGTGTTTTAAATTTTTCATAATTCTTGCAAGATAAATAGAGTCAAATTGTACATAAAATAATGCATATTCATCAAGTAGATAACACAATGGTACAGGACTTTTACCATCGTCAACAACAAACACATTAGCAAATTGGTCATTCAATGCGTTACATTTATCTTGATGAGTGATACAGAGAGCACCGGAACAGAGAATGGAGCTAATATCATTACGTTTACGACAACGTTTATTTCACATAATTATAAAAATGTTTGATATTACTAGACTGCAAAACTTGATTTTCATGAAAACAAGAATTTTCAAAAATTAACTGTTTACATATTTCTGATTGATGCTTGAAGTCTAATTCGGAATCCTGGTCATGAATATTTTTCCATAACTTTTCTTTTCGAGCTATTGCCCGACGTATTTTCCTAGGATAACGACGAGAATGATGCAAATTAACACGGCAAGTAGGAATAAAAAATCAATAGCATTATGAAATATATTCAGAATATTACGCCACATTTGTTCAACAGTAATGTTATAGTCAATAACGTTATGCCACTCAACAGCTGCAAAATATATAGCCATATTTATATATATAATCACCTTTGCTAAAATTTTTAAAAATTTTCGATCCATTAGTACATTTTACTACACCGACTAGTTTAAAACCAACGGTTTGATGATCACTAGTAGAGAAAGTAGGAAGAATCTCTATATTAACAACTAATTCTGCCTGCGTTGATAGAATCAAGTCCAAGATGTTGTTATGTCTTGTACGGCTATCAACTAACTGTGAAAAACATTTTCTAAACAATTCGTTCGAAAAAGTATAGCTGAAGCATCTGCAACAGGAATAGTATTGTTCTGCCAGTTGATCGATGGAAAATTAAAATCGCCAACAGCGGTAACAGCAAATGGTACATCAGATAAATACGTGAGCAAACAACGCAGTTCATTTAAAGCAATTAAAGATGCAGATGGTGGTCGGTATCTCATATCAATCTATGTTGACTTGGAAGAAAACAGTCAATACAACATACATACATCTATCTCACTAGTATCTGTTATCGTCAGTTCTACAAAAGGAACGTTATTCCTAATAATTAAAGCAACACCACCACCGACGCCATTTTTACGATCTTTTCGTACGGTTTTATAATTACCATCAGAAACAAGTGAGTCTGCAACATTACTATCTAACCATGTTTCGGTAATAGCATAGATGTGACACATATTAACAGAAAGCTCACAGTTCAATTCGTTGAGTTTATTTTTTAAACTTCTAGCATTAAACAGTCGACATGTAATAACATTTTGGTCATTAGGCATACCCACCCCACTTATTGGTTTCCCAAAAACTCTTCATCAGTAATACTGAACGAAGAGTCTTTTGTTCCACCAACATGTTTACCGTCTGCACCCTTTTTACAATTCACAAATTTCACCATTTTAAAGGTCAAAACAACGAATTTACATAAGGTAGGGTACAACACATTATTTTTCTCGGCACATTTCTTGCGTAGAGCGGCAAGCCGAACTAACTGTTCTGGTGTGAGGGATCGCCTAATGTACACTCAGTTCCAACGACTATTCTTCAGCAGATGGGCACCGGACAGAACATTGTTGACGCAATATGATGACGCAAAGTGTAATTTTAGAAGCCGTGGGCCAGAGTCTTTTTTGCGTCCAATGCGAAAGACTTCATTAACTGTTGCACATTCATCGATCGTAGCACAGATTTCAAGGGCGACAGCCAAATCATTAGCCGACTCGGGAAGACCAATAATTACTGCACTTTGCCTGCGCATTGTATCGTCATTTAACTGCTGGAGAGTCATCATTCCGAAACGTGAAGAGTGGGCTATGGCCACGACCATTGAAGAACAGAACACCATCAACTGTTACACAGATGGTTCTAGATTGGAGCTGCCTGACGGACTATATGTCGGTGCTGGCATCTTTATAGAAGGCATGCTAAGACACTCCTGGCCACTTGTTAGCGCTGGCTCAGTGTTTCAGGCTGAAGTCTATGCTATCATGGATTGTTGTAACATGCTACAACAGAATAAACTAAGGAATAAATCTATATGTATTAATTCAGATAGCCAGGCGGCTATTCAGGCAATTTCAGGCTGGCATGTACGCTCCAGACTAGTCCTTGATTGTATTAACAGTCTTAGGTTACTATGTCAAAATAATAGCGTTACGTTGAGATGGATTCCTGGACATGAAGGATATATAGGAAGTGAGATAGCAGACGAACTGGCCAAACGGGGATCACGGAAGAAGCACATCGGGCCTGAACACGTTCTTCCTATCCCGGCCAGCAACATCCATCTTGCAAGCAAGCAATGGGCATTCTCCTCTCTTCAGGGGCTATGGGAATCAGAAAAGGGATGCAGGCAGACAAAACTCTTTCTACCGACCCTATGTAGGAGATATAGCAAATATCTTAGAAAGCTGAACAAGATAACATTGAGGTGGGCCGTAAATCTTATTACAGGCCATAACACGCTGAATTACCATATGTACAATCTGAAGCTCGCAGATTCTCAGCAATGAAGCATATGCAATGAAAAGGATACGGCAGAACACCTTATACTGCGGTGTCCAGGCGAGGACCAGCTACGATCCAAGATCTATGGAAAGACTAGGATAGAATTTGAAGACATACACTCTGGGGGCATTATGAGGATAGTCAGGTTTTCGACAGAATCTCGGAGACTTGAGTGAAGTGGTTCTGATCGAGGCGGTGTAATGGACACTTATTTTATAGTCTAAACACGGTCGAGCAGTCCCTTCCTTGAGTCTTTTCCTGTCAATCTATCTAACTGCTTAACAGCATCAACGGCCTCTGACTGTACGATGGTTTTTCTGACGGCCTGTGTGTAGGTAGCAGTAGGAAGACTGTCGTCATTTGTAGTCGAAACTGGATCTTTTTCGAAGCCCATGGCGGAAGCCAATCCATCAACTTTCGCACCAACTTGTTTGACTGTGTCAATAAGTTCCCGTGTAGGAACATAGTCGATTGTTTTGCAGGAATCGTACGATAGTTTCGCGCAATCGAATGATAACCAACTAGTATCTGTGAGATTATCGGCCTTCTTAGCGGCACGTTTCTTACCAAAACGTAACCGACATCTCCAATGGTAGCCGAAGGGGAGGGGTGGAGATACAGAGCGAGTTCGAGGATTACCCAGAATAGAAGTAAAGTCAAGAGTAAGGGGTAGTAGCCACCAAAGGGATGGACCGGTCTACCAGCGGTCGGAGATACCCTTTATCACTGGATGAGAGTTGAGCGAGTTCCGAAAGGGGTAGACATGTCATTGTCCCGGGCAGGGATATCGAGATTAGGTCAATGTCGTATGATAGATTGTATGTAAGCTAAGTTGAATTGGCCGTGTAAACGTATACAAACTAATTTAAAACCATTTAACCAATTCGAGTTGATTATCCATTACTATTTACAAATGAAGCAAGCTTAAACCGTTGGTTGGATTGAAAAGTAAGATTGCCTGGAACAAAAATTGGGACTTAGGTTATGGCCTGATTTTGTGCACTCAGCACCCTTCAGCCACAACATCTTCAGAATTTATCTAATGCCAAATTAAATTTTGGTTAGCGGGATCGCGTATCCGTGCTAATATTGACTGTACCCTGGCGAGTTCAAAGAACGTGCCGTGGGTAACGAATTTTAGTGCTAGAGAAGCTTAAAAGATAGAGCTAATGAAGTTTGAAATTAAGCATGGGAATTCAGGCTAACGTTGGCGAACACGAGTAGTTATGCCATCAACGTTTATACCCTGGCGAGTTCAAATAACAAGCCATAGTATATGGATGGTAATTTTAGGGAAACTATGTTGGGACTGTAAGTTGAAATTGTGTATAAAGTTTAAATTGTGAAAACGAATAAACTTTAAAACATGGTTTTAAAGAAATAAAAAGGTCTGCGAAAAGGTTTCAGAATTTGGAAGAAAAGCTAATGTTACAATGTTAATAATTAAAACTAAGGGTTTTGGGAATAGCTATTTCTTAGGCTGCAGCGAGCTCGTGTAAGCAAGCCTGCGGCATCTCCACAATTTATTCGAAGATTTCTCACAAAATGTTAGCTTATGGTACCGTGCCCGTGTAGGCTAGCACACAACTAAGCTTAAAATTCACCAGAACGTGCTCGAGGATACGAGTTCTGGATTTAGGTTTCAAAACTTCTATGCAAAATGTCACTACGATGGAGAGTTCGTGTAACAGTCCTGTAGCATGTAGTGAATAGAATTTGAATAAATCTTAGCATAAATTTTGGAAAACAAAGTTGGAAGATTTGAACTAAGAAATGTTATCACGGATGGTCAACGAGAGCAGGATTGAACTATATTATTTCTGAAGGCATCCAAGCTCTGTCTCAGCTCGGCAAGCGGCCAGAGTTGAGACACAGACTGGAGCTATAAGGGACTTCCCGTAAGACTTTTAGCTTATTTTTGTGAATGTTGACAACTCCCTTGTCGTGGATAGTTAATCACTAAATAAAACAAAGGCCGGTGCTTTACATTTGGAGATCGTAATGTCAAAATCGAGAAATTGCACCAGAATGCTAAAGCTATAAATATATACAAGGTGTCTAAAAATCAACAATGAAAATGAAGTAATGCGTCCAGCGTTCCATTTAAACGAGAGCCCTCAACAACTCTAAATCCAATAGTACCAGTCAAGTTCCAGATAAACAAGGGTTACAAAGGCACAGTGGCTCCGCCACGTTGGAAATGCTACAAGAAACGAACATGTATGTCAGTGACCGGCACCATTTAGGCATCTGCAGATAGCGATGCCATGACTGAAAAATTATGAGTTCAGAAATAAAACAATCCGCTCACGCTGGATTGATAACACGCACAGCCGTATCGTAAGATGTTTATTACGAGAAGTTAGCTTGAAAATTCCCTGAAGATTATATGGTAACACTGTTAGCGAACAACAAGAGATTATATAAAAAACTTAACAAAAAGTTTAGCATTATGCACTAGGCAAGACAACGTAACAAGTTTCCCAAATATTGGGGCGCAATAATAACGGAAATATCCGAGGCCGTGTAACAAAGAGTTCTGTAACAATTCTTATAGGTTTTAATTTAATTTTTAGGACAATTAAGTGCGATCATGCATTGTAGGATACATGTCCCTTAAGTCGTAACATTACCTGGAAGTTGGCCGTATAAGTGTAGGCCTAGAAAAATGTATAGAGTTTTATGTGTTAGTGTTAGTGGGATATGTGACACAGGATTTCCCCTAAATAGAACGTGGGTGTTGGCCCATAACTGCCAACTTCCTCTGCATTAGGAAAAATTTCCCCAGCCCTGTGCACTGGACAACCCATTAGGCGAGGCTGGCGCGAAGACATAGTTCCGACAACTATGTCCCACCCTAGGGAATGCATACAATGTCTCAGCCTTCTAACAATAGAACAGCCCACGTCGTGGCAGCCTGGGTACCAACCGGTGGTAAAAAGGTGCGGAAAGGAAAAAAGACCAATCCCACCCCAGATTTAGGGGATGGGCTGAGCTTTTTCTGGTCTGCCTTAACCCGGCTTGGTCATACTTTGCCTAGCGCACTCGTCACATCGGCAGGGTCCAGAAATGCAGGTTACCTCCTGCAAAGTCACTCAGCTTTTGACTATATATTTTCATACGTATATATGCTTACAAGGAGGACATGGCGAATATATATAAATACATATATATGTGACCTATTTTATGTGTCCGAAACTATAGAGAATCGCTAAGAAAAATCGTATAAACACGACAAGAGTAAAAGGCCAATATAATAATACTTAACTTATAACAAGAGAATAGTAACCACATTATATTAAGGTAATAGTATTTAAATTATAAGTAAAAAAATATTAACTACATCACAACAAAATAATCGTAACTAAGATATAATACTACTGGCTTCCAGCGAAAGGTAAACATACGGAAAATCACAAAAAAAACAGTATCGTAGAATATACGAAAAGAAACAGACTACATAAAAGAAAACGTAACACACTCCACAGCACCTAACAACAACAATACTCACACGTCGTCGTATATCGTAATAATAACAATAACAAGCCAACTCCGTCACACCACAGTAAAATATTAGTAAGGGCGTTTATTTAGTACTATTATTATTATTATATTATATTATATATATTTTCTAACAAATTTTGCGAGTTTTTGGGTGCGGGAAAAAGGACGTTTGGGAATCTTCCACAGGGATTAAATAGATTTCTGGATAGAAATGGGTGATTAGGACCCGGTGGTTAGTTTTAGAGGTTCCAGTATCATATAAAATTGATAAAAGTCAAGTATTGGTATATTTTCTTTTAGGAGGAAATGGTGGAAATTAGGGGAACCCAAGGTTAATAAAAATGACATAATAGTGGGGTTTGAGGGTTTCCAGCGCAGGGAGATGAAATATAGTCCGGTACTAGGGAAGAGTTGTTACCGAGTTGAGAAAAATCCTAGTGCATTTGTAAATTTGACAGGAAAGTAAAAAGATTAATTTTTAGGTAAAGTTGAACGTTGAATTAGGGTATAGGGGTAATGTATCTGAAGATAAGAGTGAGAGATTCACCCGAGTGCGGATAGGTGTTACCCTACCGTACCGGGGACGAAAATAATAACACCCACCGGAACAAATTAACTAATAGATCAGAGAGAAATGTGTTATTTAAACAATACAGAAAGGAATTGTAAATTCCCGGCCCATGTTTACGAAGTAATAATCCCCGAAATAGGAGTAAAATGGGGTGGTTACCCGAGGTGTGGGCGCGTGCCATTCCGCTCGGGAGGCATAACCACCACCCCTTTGGGAAAGTTTGAAACTGGAATTAATTGGTGTTTGGTTTAAAATATTAAATAACACTGAATTTTTAGTTCTGAATTGGCATCACGGGGTACCTAATATATAGACAAAGAGGAAATAAAGGTTTTTATAGGAATTTGGGTACAGATCACTCTCTCCGGGAGATGATATAAGGTTCACTTCCCTTGGGAGAATAATCATTTCCCTGGGCAAGGAAGGTGTAAATTGTAGATAAATCTGTCCCATAGGTAGAGGCATGAAATTGTGGAATAGTCCATTTCAGTTCGTATATTAAGATTGGGAGAAAAGGACCAAATAAGGAAAATAGATTCTCCTGCCCAAGGATGGAGAAACGTCGTAGGGAGAGAGATAGGAGTCGCCCCTCGAGAGAATCGATGCTCTGGGGATGATAGGTGAGTTATTATAATGTTAAGGGCAAGTCCATACTATTAGTAAGATAAGTTTCTTGGAGAGCGGATAGGTTGGACCTGCCCAAAAGTTGACAGTATCAAAGATTCCTGGGGGCTAGCAGCTTATATGCATCCAGCAGTGGCAAAAGGAACATTCTACTACATCTTGTTTTGCCGATTTACCACAAAAGTGGCAAACACAGTCAGATTTTCTGAGACTAGCGTCACACATTTTAATACAATTAAAAATATCTTGTTTACTTGCTATTTAGCACTAGCTATGTAAATTAAATTAAATTATTTTCCTACAACTCTGTAACCAAGCAGATCGGTTACGCTACACTGGTTTGTATATAGTGAGGCTTTTAAAACCGAATACTAGTTTAGTGTAAATTAACAATATATGAAATGATCATAGAAACGTAACTGACATATTGTGAAACAACCGATAAAGGTTTCAGAAAAAGAGATGTGCTGTTGCAAGCTGCGTTTTAACCTTTAAACAATCGTTTTTTATTGACCGCCAGCAACCAACTGCAAGACAACTCCAGTTCTATTTTGCGAATAGTACAGTGTCGCATCAGAAATAGACGAGCCAACAGCGATATTATATAGTTGTCAGGGCCAATGTAACTCTTAGGGACTCAAACTAAATGTATGCTATGCCGTTCCTCCATACATAAAGTCAAAAAAGTATTTAAGCCAAAGCCAAGCATTAAGGTTCATATAAGGGCTATATACAATTACAGTAACGGCGTAATGATAACTGGGACTATTTTTAATGAAAATAACTTTGGTAATGTCACGTCAACTCTCCATACTGGAAAGGGCTATATATTCAGACTGGAAAGACTTGATGGGGATAAAAGTTTGGTATGACTTCACCTCCATGGGGCCTCAATCAGACCTAGAGCACATATGACTATAATCCAACGGGTCCGTGGGCGTTTGCCTGTAAAATGTTTACGTATACATTTTTTTAGTAACGGCTGAATTTTTGGGGTTTCAAAAAGTATGAAAAAATGACCTGAAAGTAGCGATTGTGAACATGTGAAGAGGCTATACCCGGTAGAGTGGTATACCAGCGCATATTTTAATGCGCGTATTTTTCGGTCATCTCAGAAATAAACAGTTAGTCCCCGAAGTATTGCTGGTTTTCATGACGGCTTGCCGCTGTTGAGAAGGTGGTAGACCAATTTTGAGGGAATGTGAATCACGAACAATGTAGTTTTTGGCAAACCAACGAAAAATATGAGGAACTTTTTGTAGATGTAAGTTTTAGTTCTCTGTATGATCCGCGATGAAGCTCGGCTGTAATTTGCTGAGACAGCATAAGCTCAGACGAATAGAAGATATTGCGGCAGTCCGAATGATAATTTCCAACACACATTTATCGATCTCTACTAAACAATTTGAAAGGCGCAAAGAAATTATACTAATAAATCAAACAGCATATTTATATCAGCATATTGGCCCAAGTCGGGTTATTGAGGGGCGTGACGTTATATAGTTGAAAAAGGAACAGCTTCATAAAAGAGGTGGGGGGGCGGCAGCCCCCGACTTAGGCTCAGTTATAATCTAGGGGCCATATAAAGGTCGAAGCTTAGGCTAAGGCTTAGGCTTAGGCTTTCATCTATGTAGAACGACATACCAGCCTATGACGTCACGCCCCTCAGCTTGACTTGGGCCAGCATATTTATAATTTTGGAAGCACGCCGTAGCCCAGGATTTGTTAACCATGTTATTTGATCTACAGCCAAACGGTTCCTGTTTACTACCTTGCGACAAACTATACTGTGAAATGTTTCTTTATAGGTTAAATCTTATGTTGATGGTATCATAACCTAACGCAATTTTCGAGCATTTTCACATTGCAGAAAACTGGCAGCCATCAACTCACTCGATGGCGGGAACTAGGAATTTGGCAGACGCGCTTAGTAAGAGTTTGTTGCTTATTTTGAGGTTCAAAGGTGAGATTCCTAAGCTCGTTTTAAAGGCATAGCAAGACAGTACAGCCGCAGTACATCAGTTGAATCAGCGGATGTAATATTTAGCACAATTTTCGGGGCTCCTTCTCACATGCATGGAAAAAATGAGTTTTACATGCTACGTGAGGGCATAGGTGTTTGTTCGAAAAAGTGTCAAATCTTATGATAACTGTCATGTTGGCATTTTCTGTGAATCCACGGAGCTCGTAACAGTGTTACATGACTTATGATACCTAATTCCTCCTTTGAATGGCGAAACTCAAGCCCATTAACTGAGAAATTTTGAGAACAGCTCGCTTTTTGGGTTCGTGGTGCAAGTTGAAAAATTTGAGGGTGAGTACAGCAGATTTTTTTCTAATCATACAGGACTATTTATTGATGACCTAATAACATAACAACGTATTTAGGCGGTAACATTTGAAATTTATAAAATCACTACAAGAAAATTATATTTTTGAGAAAACGATTTCTAGATTGTAGGGCCCGAGGGTTTGCCGTGGTTACGACTTAAGCGCCATTGTATTAATCTTATTCAGCTACCGTACTCGTATGGAAAAGTCAAGAGCCCCTTCCAGCCATCAACGTACAACTAATTATTAAAAAATGCCAAAATTTTAAAAATTTGTTGCCCTTTTTTGGCATATATAGCCTAGTGCAACAACTCAAAGCGGTAGCGAAGCAATAACCAACCTAAGATAACTAAACCATAGTGTTTAATGCTAAAATTACCATAAATTCCTATTATTTACCCCTCCCCCAATAGCAAGAAGCACATTAATGCTTATTTTTATTTAGTTTAAGACCAGGTCCCGGCTAAATTCGGTCCGGTTACTGACGGATACATATATCTTGTATCACCTGTCCTCACCAGCGTGGGGTGCATATGTATATATGTGTTAGCGGATTGACGAAATATGTAGGTTTCCCGGTGTTGCACCTGCCAAAGCTCTTAATGTATGATATCCACTGCAACTATATGAAACTTGTTTATGACAGCAGATCCAAATTGACAGATACAGACTCGATACGTTAGTCTGTGGACACTACAGATATTTATCAACACATTTTGCTACCAGTGCCTATTTAATTAATCATCCACTGTATTAGATAATTAACAAAACGTGCTTGGAAAGATGAAGGACGAAACTGATAGTGTTCAAAGACGTATAACATACGAATAATCGATAAGAAAAGATAGATAGATAAGAAAAGTGGTAAAGGATTTGATGATGATGTTGATGAGTAAATGATGATAAAGATTGAATTTAAGCACGAGTGCTACATAAAAAAGTTGTTTGATGGAACAAGTGTCCGACATACTATGAACTTTAGATCAGAAACCATATTCCAAACAAATTGCGCAAAATAAACGTAGTTTGTCCGATTACGATGATAAACGATATATAAGAAATGATGGAATACCGTATCATGCTTATGGTAGTTGTGAGATTGATGATATAACTTCTTGAATTTTCTCGTAATAGAAGTTCATAGAAGTACGAAACGTGTAAGTCATTGTAATACTTTAGAAGAGAAAACGTTGTCTATTATGCTGTTGTAGTTGACAAATTATGTTACATTCTTTAAAGAATTTTTGGTTGAGGTTGCAGTTGGTGATCTATCTAAAAATATATAGTATGTTCCTACTAACATTGCTGGTTTTCATTCTGCTCCCAAACATAATGAGGAAGCTCGTAAACGCTGTATTAACGTATCATTGAAATATGTTCAAAATAAAGTTACGTGGTCAAGATTCTTGCACAATTCGTAAACAGCGAAGACTAAAATTTTTTATAGACCAGGCAGTGTTGAAGGGATTATCAGACTTTTATCAAGCTGATTTAGCTGACATATAAAATTTGGCGAACCAAAATGTTGAATATAGGTACCTCTTAGTGATTATTGATTGCTTTTCTAAATTTGTATAGTGTTTTTTCTCTGAAAATAAAACAGCATCTACCATCTTATTTGCCTTGAAGACCGTATTTGAAAAATCAATACTAAAATTTCCAAACAGAAAAGAGTTTTGAACACCATAATAAACAACTGCTGCAAGACAAAACTGTATCAAAGATTATACAACAAAAAAGAAGGAAGTTAAAGTGAGCATAGCAGAGAGGATTACACGCACGTTGAAATCGAAGATTTTTAAATTTGTAACTGCTAAACAGACTTAGGTACATTATCAGCGTCCATAATCTATTCCTTTTAAACTTTATATTGTACTAAAAATAAATACGAATTTTCGCCTTTTATAATGTTTCAGAGGAA
Organism: Trileptium ribeirensis; assembly: GCA_030248225.1. Taxonomy (NCBI): domain Eukaryota; kingdom Metazoa; phylum Nematoda; class Enoplea; order Enoplida; family Thoracostomopsidae; genus Trileptium; species Trileptium ribeirensis. The sequence goes on from JASANE010017066.1 coordinate 49,237, forward strand.
AATGTCAATGAAATAAAGAAGAAAATTGATTCAGCGCAAGATATTGATCAACGCTATACGTGGGAAATTAGAAAATGTTATTCGAATTTTCCTCAAACGATTAGCGTTTGCAAACAGATTTAACCCTTATTGGTCTTAGCTATATTTTGACATCATGAATACGATTACCGTTCAGTTATCCTCGGGTATGGAAAGCGGGGTGCTAATCGGGATGAAATATTAGGTAGATTTTTCACGGGACTTACAAAAAATATCACTGACAGTATTTACAAAATGCAAAAATTATCTAAAAACGTAAGACACCTAGTGGTAAAAAAATCTAGGGCGTAATGGCTAGGATATTCAAAGTCGATGAATTCGTGAGTGAACGAAAACTTATAACCTGTTATAGCAGCTGATTGACATTTCGTTACAAAGTTGCAGTAGTGCTGATATGCCGGTGATATATGAAGTGTGCGATAGGATATATAGAGATTGTGGCAGTATAATGGCGCAAATAGGTACAAATTTAGATATGAGAGGTGTAGGGTGTACACTGATTTGGATTTGGGTGGTATCAAAGTTGTCGACCTTTAGGTACAGGCGGGTACAGTTTGAATATGATGGGTACCAAATTTGGGAACAGATTTGGATAAGAGCTTTAAAGGTTATAATATATGGGTACATACATGTATACGAAGTGTACGAATTATGAACATTTATTGTATAAATGTGTACACACTTGGATTTTGAAAGATTACAAATTCGGATCTGGAGTGTATGATTTTGAATTATGAAAATATAAGAGTAGGATTTATGGATATATGTGTACGAACGAATACAGATTTGCATAATAATATGTGTGAACAATACACAGCTTCAGTGTTCGATCTGGCCAATGGCAGAGCGCTGATTTAAAAATATTATTTTTATAATAAAATTTTAAAAAGACTAGAAACAGAGATGTACCATGATAGTGATACATTACGTATAAATTTTTAGCCGGGTATATACATCACCATTTTTGCATCAACATAAGAAAGTTTGTCAAGGAAAAATAAAGTTACAATCATCACATTGTGGAGCTGAGATAGCGACCCTACCTGGAAAAATTCTGCTGATAACAATCGTATGTAACAAAAATTTTCAAGATACAATGGGCGCATCCTTCTGAGAATCAGCAATTATTATAGCATATTTCAAGATATCTAGAAACAAATGTTGTCAGAATTTAGCAACTTAGAACTCTGTGAAGCTATTTTTGTGTGATTTTCCGGTAACTGAAGGTCAGATTGTTTGCATTTTAGATGGCGTAATGTTGAAACATCTAATTATAAAAAACTAGTGGCCGCTGTTTCACATATACGACAACACCGCTTTAGATAAATATTGGTGACTTAACATTTTTATCATATGCGCACATCCACTAGAAACGCTCAATACTTAGCCTTATTTCCAAATTTTCGTGACCAATCCATGATCTGTACCTTAGGAAGACAGATGTAGCGATCCAAACTTACCGTTTCTTTTAGGCGCGTTTGAACAGGCTACGAAAGGAAAGTAGGGATATTTATTTTTAAATCTCGAAACCTTCCACAGAAAACATATACAGAGTAAGGCAAAATATTTTTCCGGACGGTGGACAACTCTTCGTATATTCTTAACAGAATTACATTTTATATGAATTTCAGTAAACATGTAATTTATTTTGAGAACATTATTTTACCTTTAAAATTGCTAAAAGAAAGTTCTCCGCCTTTAATATCAGCGGTAATAAATGTAGCACCAATTTCTCTGTTTCTTAAAGATTGCATTTGGCGCAATATTTCAACAAAATCAAAACCAAATATTCCTAAAAGAATAGCAAGCAAAATATTGTCAAGTGTTAAGAGTGTAAGCATTTGTGACAGACAATAGTAAAGTTCTTATCACATTTTAACGTAAAGCATTATGGCACGTAAAATGACTTTTGTTCCGGTAAGCTGGTTGGATATAATTAAAATCTAGGGTTGCAGGATTAGGTCAAGAGGATGAAGACGACGTATCAATATATGAGAACAAAGTTGCTCGCCGATCGGCTGTCAACTTTCGTGTAGTGGCGAGCGAAGACGGGGCAACCCATCAAATAGAAACTGTATCCGGAGAATAAATGTAACTGAACGAAGACGTCA